>JAVSCE010001216.1:0-35046 GCA_032199065.1 Smutsia gigantea
AAAAAAACATAGGCAAAAATCTCTTGGACATAAACATGAGCAACTCCTTCATGAACATATCTCCCGGGCAAGGGAAACAAAAGCAAAAATGAACAAGTGGGACTATATCAAGCTGAAAAGCTTCTGTACAGCAAAGGACACCATCAGTAGAACAAAAGACATCCTACAGTATGGGAGAATATATTCATAAAAAACGTATCTGATAAAGGGTTGACATCCAAAATATATAAAGAACTCATGCACCTTAACAAACAGAAAGCAAATAATCCAATTAAGAAATGGGCAGAGGACATGAATAGACACTTCTCTAAAGAAGAAATTCAGATGGCCAACAGGCACATGAAAAGATGCTCCACATCGCTCATCATCAGAGAAATGCAGATTAAAGCCACAATGAGATATCACCTCACACCAGTGAGGATGGCCAACATCCAAAACACAAACAACAACAAATGTTGGCGAGGATGTGGAGAAAAGGGGACCCTCCTACACTGCTGGTGGGACTGCAAATTAGTTCAGCCATTGTGGAAAGCAGTATGGAGGTTCCTCAAAAAACTCAAAATAGAAATACCATTTGACCCAGGAATTCCACTCCTAGGAATTTACCCTAAGAATGCAGCAGCCCAATTTGAAAAGGACAGATGCACCCTATGTTTATTGCAGCACTATTTACAATAGCCAGGAAATGGAAGCAACCTAAGTGTCCATCAGTAGATGAATGGATAAAGAAGATGTGGTACATATACACAATGGAATATTATTCAGCCATAAGAAAACAAATCCTACCATTTGCAACAACATGGATGGAGCTAGAGGGTATTATGCTCAGTGAAATAAGCCAAGCCGAAAAAAGACAAGTATCAAATGATTTCACTCATATGTGGAGTATAAGAACAAAGAAAAAATACTGAAGGAACAAAACAGCAGCAGACTCACAGAACCCAAGAACAGACTAATAGTTACCAAAGGGAAAGGGACTGGGGAAAATGGGCGGGAAGGGAGGGATAAGAGGAAAAAGGGGCATTACGATTAGCAGATGTAATGTTGGGGGGGCACGGGGAGGGCAGTACAACTCAGAGAAGACAAGTAGTGATTCTATAGCATCTCACTACGCTGATGGACAGTGACTGTAATGGGGTTGGTGGGGGGGGGACCTGATGAAGGGGTAGTTTAATAATCGTAATATTGCACATGTAATTGTAAATTAATGATATAAAATAAATTATATTAAAAAAAAGAGTAATGACAGTAAAGTGCCAAAGTTCTAAATTAAAATTATCTTTCACATTTCCCAAAGTGATTTATTTTAGTATTTTCAAAATCATGTATTAAAATGTATAGGCAACTACAGTTTTATATTAATAAACAGTAAAAATGTAATAGCAAAAAAAAAACAATCAAACATTGTGTTTCCTGCTCTGAGAACAAAAATATCACTGAAAATGTGTTCTTGCCCCACTCCCAGCCCAAAATTGAGCATAATCAGATCAAACCTCTACATCTAACTGCAAGTGCCCAGCAAACACAGAAAGCAGGGAAACATGTTAGATGTATCTCAGGAATACAAAAAGTAAAAAGTAAAATGCAGACTGGGGAAAATCTACCAGACAAACAACTCCAGGGCCTCAACAAATTAAGTGCTAGTGGAAAAAGGAGAGGGATGGGGAACCTGTAAATTAAGAGAGATTTAAGAGCCATATCAACCAAACAATGAGTGGGTCTTATTTGGCTAACAACAAATTGTAAAAAGTAATAAGACAATTAGAAAAATTGTACTGATATTATATAGTTGCTATAGACTGAACATTTGTGTCCCCTCCCAAATTTAGATATTGGAATCCTAACCCGCAATGTGATGGTTTTAGGAGGTAGGACCTTTGGGAGGTGGTTAGGTCATAAGGGTGGAGCCCTCATGAATGGGATTAGTGTCTTTATAAAAGAGACCCCAAAGAGCTCCCTCGCTCCTTCCACCTTGTGATGACACGGGAAGATGGCCATCTGTGCACCATGGAGCCATTCTTCACCAGATACCAATCTGCTGGCACCTGTTCAAGGACTTCCTGCCGTTAGAACTGTGAGAAGTAAATTTTTGTTGTCCCAAAGCCACCCAGTCAGTAGTATTTTTATTCTAGCAGCCCCAACTAAAACAGTAGTCATTACATTTTTTAGTATATAATTTAAAAAAATTTTTAAAGAATTCTTAGAGTTAAAAGATACATACTGAAATATCTGTAGATGAAACAGAAATAAGTGCCTTAAAGAAATGAGACACACCCTTGAGTGCCTTGGAGGTGAGAGAGCAGCAGCGGAGCCCAGCCGTGTGTTTCTGGCCAAGCCCCTGGAGCGCCCTGCACCCAGCTCTCTCCCGAGCATTAGGGAGGGAAAAACACCACCTGAGCCCCTCACCTGCTCAGAACACCAGCGATCATTTAGGATAACTGCTCCCTGAGGGAACTTCACAGGTTCTCCCTGGGCTGCCCCATCACCCTCTAATCAAATGCGCTTCTCCCAAAGGACACACGCACAAAAGAAACACTAGTGTAATTCAATTTCATGTTTCTCTTGCAACATTGTAAATATAGTCCAGCTACATAATGGGCTAAATACTTTTTTGGGCTAACCTAGAAACCTAAATGTCCACATATAACATTGTTTCTATATGAAAAACATTTATCAATACCAACTTGATGCCTTACAAGATATTTTTGACATACAATCTACATATAAAAGTGAGGGTTGCCCAACATGGATGGAGCTGGAGGATATTATGCTCAGTGAAATAAGCCAGGCGGAGAAAGACAAGTACCAAATGATTTCACTCATTTGTGGAGTATAACAACAAAGCAAAACTGAAGGAACAAAACAGCAGCAGACTCACAAACTCCAAGAAGGAACTAGTGTTACCAAAGGGAAAGGGGGTGGGGAGGGTGAGTGGGGATTGAGGGGTATTATGATTAGCACACATAATGTAGCGGGGGCAGGGGGAAGGCAGTATAGCACGGAGAAGACAAGTAGTGCCTCTATAGCATCTTACTACGCTAATGGACAGTGACTGCAATGGGGTGGGGCAGGGGGGACTTGATAATATGGTTGAATATAGTAACCACAATGTTGCTAATGTGAGACCTTCATAAGATTGTATATCAATGATACCTTAATTAAAAAAAAAGTGAAGGTTGCCATTTACATGAGTCCAAAGTATTTCCTGATTCATCTTTTGGATTCAAAGTTCTCACCTTTGACACACGGTAGAGGTTTTGGCCTTTTGCCCTGTCCCCTTGAAAATCTCAACAAAGAGGAGGGGCGAGCGTCTGCAACACTCCTCCGTGTCCCTGCCTGTAGGGAGGCTACAGTCATGGACCGCTACCTTCCCTTCACCAGCTCCTCCCAAAGGGGTGAAGGCTCCAGGCTTTGAGTCAGCCAGCCCTGAAGCTTCCCAGTCCCAGGGACAGGAGGGCCTGTGGGGGTCCAGTGGGGAAAGGGTCCTGGAATCGGCTTTGCAGGGGCAGTCTTGTACATTTGGGAGGACGAGGGCAGGAAGCCTGATGCCAGCCTGTGAGCCTAGGCCGCGTGTGCCAGTGCCACTTCCCAGCACCCGCACACATGGACCCGGGGAGGGCAGTGGGAACCAGCCTTTACCCAGCCACGGACAGAGCTGGTCCTTTGCTCTGTTCTGTCTTTACTTGGCCATTGCTTTGGGTAACACTCTTTCCAGGCAACTCTGCAAAGGAGACACTGTAACCAGTATGTACTGGATTTGGGGGGGAAGGGAAACTATTAGTTCCACCTACGACTCAGTTCAAAGCACTACGGAGCCTCCTGAAAAGTCAGCTGATGGAGGGGCATTTACTCTTTTCACAGTCACCCAGTTGCTAGGCCAAGTTTGCTGATCAGTTTTTTAAGCTGAAAATGCAGACAAGCCTCAGATGGCCCAAAGAGCGTTCCTGCATGTTCCTGGGCATCCCTGGCCTCCAGAAACTGGTTACTTTCCTCTTCACCTGGCCGCTGCTCTGCCTGGAAGCTCCCTCAGCAGGAAACCTCAAGAGGACTAGAGCCCTTCCTCGCCTGAACCATCACCGCCCGGTCCAGACCTGTAATGTTACTTGTGGTTCTGACATCAGAAAAATAGCACTTTTCTTTTTATCCATGATGAGCCAGTGACAGGTTGCTACAAAGTTTCTCAGATGTCTTCCTGTAAACATTTCCAAAATTCAATGTCTTCTCTCAGTTTGTACTCATTGGGGCTGCTGTATCCCTGTAGCTAATAACTACACCTGCTTCTCACAGAAAGAGTCTTAGATTTTCACTGTATCATTTTTCCAACAATATACTATATCTGAGGGCACCTGAAATGCAGCAATCTGAAAACCAACAGTGATTACGCAAAATGGCTTTACGTCCAGTTATAGACCAAGGCTTCAGGTTACAGGTTTACACCAAAAAGTCCACATGGAACCACCTCAAGATAACACCAAGGCCCTAACCTGTGAAAGGCAGAAGATACGCGCAGACCCAACAGCCCCGGAACCTGCACTCCAGAGCGGACCTTCAACCGGCAAGATTCCACTGTGTCATCCTCTTTGGAGATCCCACTGACACAGATCAAAGACACGTCTGTGCCAGGGGTTTCCAGAGCTTCAGGGTAACACATCTATATATAAATCCATCTAGTCACCTACATTGGCCAAATCAATCCACTTCAAAGTAGGGTACATTTTCCAATTAAAACTATGTGCCTCAAAAATATCTAAATAACCAGAATCTCATTTTAGTTACCAAAACAGAAATCCTCGCAACCACAAGATTGTTAACAGCTAATATTTGTACAATACTTACAAAGTGCCAAATACTGTGTTCAGTGAAAACAGCAACATGTTCTGCCAAAGCATTTCCAATTTTGTCTGCAGTTTACATCTTCCACTCATCTCAAAACAATACTCCAGTCCAAGCCAACAGAAAGGGTGACAGTGGATATGTAACAGAAAACAACCTCACCCACAAAGCCCCCTGAGCATGTCACCACCACCAGCTTATCACCACTCTGCCCTAAGTAACTGTATTTCCAGTACCAGCCACGCTTGGACCTTCAGGCCTGTGTGAGAGGCAGCAAAGCTCAGTGATTAAGACCATTGGCACTGGATGCAGATAATCTTATATTCAAATTTCAGCCCTCACTTTGAGCAATTGATTCTACCTCACGTAGCCTCCTTTTCCCCATTTGTAAAATGGTAATGATAATTTGTATCTCATAGTATTTTTAATGTAGATTAGGTGGAACAATGGATATAAAGTGCTCCCCAAATAGCAAGGATTAAAATAATAGCTAATATTCTACATACCGTACATGTTGCAAAATGTACAAACTATACATGAAATTTCGAATCGTTTTGGAAACAAGAGACAACCATGAAATTCTTTATTTCATTCAACTAATGAATGATCCAAAAGTAAAAGAGTCTCCTGATTTTAATTATAGCAATTACAAGCTTCTAAACTATTTTTCTGTGAATTGTCCTTAAGGAGGCCAAAAGGAGGTGAAAGAAGTTGATGGTAAAGTGTAAAGCATCAAAGTCCATTGGGAAAAGAGAAAAAATGGGGCAGAAGTTATCAACAACAAAATCTAAGCTCATCTCTACTGCAACTTGTTAAAAAGCGGTGTTTTCTATTGTAACATAATAACTATCCAGACTTCCGACTCTAAGGTAAAAGTAACGCCTATATTTAAAAATGAACCCCTGAACACACTCGAATATTTTTAAATGTTTTAAACATACATAATCTTTATTGGAATTATCAATAAATATATCACAGCTTTTAAAGCATAATATTTTGAAGCTGTGGAAAGAAGGTGTAGAGAGCAGGAAAGTACAAACTGAACAGAAATGTAAGAAACTGGCTAAACTGGGTTCCCACTTAGAAAGTATTTTCTCCCCTTACCTCCTACCCTGGGCTTTGAGATCATGGGGAGAGGGAGCTGTGGGCAGGGGGCAGAGGAAAGGACGGAAACATGTCCCTGATGGACTGAATGTGTGTATCCCCCAACATTCCTACAGTGCAGCCCTAACCCAGTGGTACTTGGAGGTGGGACCTTTGGGAGGTCATTAGGGCCACATGAGGATGGGCTTACTGTCCTAGAAGAGGAGCAGGAGAGACCACGGCGTGCTTGCTCTCCACCATGAGAGGACACAAAAGACAGCGCCTGCAAGGCAGGAAGAGAGCTCTCACGTGGCACAGAGTCGGCGCCTTGATCATGGACCCCCTGCCTCCAGAACAGTGAGAAACAAGCGTTCGTCTTTTTAGCCGCCCTATGTATGGTATTTCACTATAGAAGCCAAAGCTGACTGAGAAAATGTCTAAACAGTCAGGGTGGACAGTGAATTGAAGAGGAGGGTATGTTTTCAACAATGACTTAGAGGTCTCCAAACAAGACAATTGGACATATTTTAATATTACCAGTCATTAAGCAGGAAGCATATCCAATAAATTATGTGGCCATTAAAAAATGCCATTATTTTAGCCACTCATCAAAACTGCCCCTCTCAATTTGAGCTTACCAGGGTATCTCTATTTATGTTGAACATCTTTGAACGGTTGTTACAGAGATGTTCTCCCTCCTGCTCTGGAGAACTTCTGTCAGCGGGCCACCTTGCCCTCTAGCTTCCAGTGGTGTTTGACCAAAGATTACTGGCTGGAGATCAGTGAGAGGGGGGACAATGGCTGGGGTATTTACCCCTTTGCCTCCCCTTGCCACGCCCCAGGCCTCCCTCTAATAGCTGGCTGCCTTCCTCCTCAAAACTTCAGCCTCTGGGGGCTTCTGCAGGCTGCCCTGTCCCCTAGGTTTGGTTTCTCAGGTTCCCACACCCACGCCCTCTCACTGCCACTTCTACAGTGGTAACAGTGCCCTTTTCCTAGTGTCAGGGCACTTCCGTGCCTCAATCATTTGATTTCCTTTCATCCTGCCCACACATCCGAAACAGTCCCTTCATTAGATCATTTTCAGTCAGACCTTCATGGATGTGTAGTCTGTTTCTTGTCCAGACACCATCTGACCAGGTGTGAGGAAGGCCTGGTCAGCCGGTTTTGCCTCACCTAGGTGCAGGGTTTACTCTCAGACCTCTGAATGGTAACCAGTACCTCCTGTGGGCCCTGAGTCCTTCACAGTCAGCAGAGAAAGTCAAACAGAACAGAAAGTTAACAGTTTCTCTTCCCCAATGGAAAGTCTCAACCTAGTTCAACAGCTTTTCTGAGCCCTTGAATTCTAGATTTTACTGCCCACCTAGCCCTGAAGTACTCACCTGTTCCTTCCCCATTTCTGGTTTTCCAGATCTGGACACTATCTTCCCACTGGGTTCTAAGGAGCTCACTCTTTCCTATTTGGATTCCCAGCCTTACCCTATCACCAGCCTGGCCCACAGGATCTGCCCTGACCTCACCAGCACGTTCTGGCCTGCTGCAGCCCAAGTCCTGCCGTGTGTAGAGAAGTATCACCTCTGAACGACGGCATCTTTCACTATGTTAGTTTCTGATTTGAGGGCTTGTTTAACAAAATCAAAATGTGATCTTAACAATGAGTATAACTACTGAAGAAAACAGTGAAAATGAGGAAAACTTGTTCACTGACTATAATTAATGTGTTGGAAGAAAGGAAGAAACTAAACTGTGATCACATAAGATGGGGCAGAAAGTAACTTCAGGTTTTACTAAATCAACTTGCCAGACTCACCTGGACTTCCTAAACTTTATGCTCCATTTTAAAATGAGAAATAATGGTGAAAAGGATTAGCAAGAATTCCAAGAGCGGAGAACTGAATATGAGCCTCTATCATGTCATGTCAGCCCCTGTTTTAAGATCCTCCCTTGCCTTGCGATTTCCCATCATGCAGGACACAGCCCCAGCAGGGCAAAGGCACATGAGGGGCTGTGAAGGCAAAGCAAGACAGCAGGACCTGGAAACCACACTGGACCCTCACAGGAAGCTGAACCTCAAGAGACCACAGTGGGCAAAGCAGTGCAGCACTCTGCCCACTGACACACTTTCCAGCCGACTTGAATGCTCAGAGTTCAACTTCATGAATGGAGATGGCAGGTTGCCCATACAAATGTAAACTGAGATGAAGGCAGAGCTATGACTGGTACCCCAAACACATGCAATGTGATACTATATCCTCTGCCTGAGGTGGCCCCGCCTAACTCATCTGGTCAACAGTCTACTTAATTCCGTTAGAGGCAGTGGTTCCCAAAGCGTGGTTCCATGGTTCCCAAAGCGTGGTTCCAAGATCAGCAACACTAGCATCTCCTAGAAGCTTGTTTGAAATCCAAATTCCAACACCCACCTAAGATCTACTACATCAGAACTCTAAGTGATTTGTGTTTTAACTAGTCCTCCAGATAATTCTGATGTACACTAAAGTTAGAGAATACTGACTTGGAGAACATAACAAAAATGGCTTTGTCCAAAGTAATTCTACCCCTCCCCCAAATAAGTTATTAACCATAATTATGTATCAACTATCATTGATTACCATAAGGTTGGAAAAATATATATTTATTTTCCCTTTGTATACAGTTAACTTGGTATTATCCTCACTGTTTTGGAAAGCCAAGTAGCAGGCCAGGACATGCTTAGGCACACTCTTTGGCAAGAGCTTTCCCATCCTCATTAGGCTTTGCTTATGCCAACTTTGCTTACCAAAGCTCCTAGCATCTACGGCAGAGTCTGGCACACATACTGGCTGAATTAATAAATGAGCATGATAAGGGGAGGAGAAAGGCCAAAGGGGCAACGCTGCCAGTTAGCACAAAATTGTTTGGAAACTAACAATCTCCTATGCCTGATTCACAAAATAGTTAACCTACACAGAGATGGCTGCAAGTCAATTGTGTTTCAATATAGACTCTCTGCTACAACTGGCTGCTGCGTCCCAGCTGCTTCCCCAGCCCCAACAGTTGGTATGAGCAAAGATGACTTGTAAGAATCCCTGCATCTTCCCAGAGGGCTCAACCATCTCCTCAGAGGATTTCTGAACAAGAATTACCCAATTGGCACAATATGAAGAGTGAGCATTCTGCAGGATTCTCCTGCTGGAGTACTATTTTTTTAAAGGCAAACAAGAGTGAGACAAATTGGAAGGAAGCTGTATTTTTATAGCCACTGGGGGACAAACCTAACCTCTTAACCAGATATGGAAACCTGTATGATATCATTGTACTGCAGATGAATTATTAATGCTTATAATTTTTTTGTTGTAAATTAGGTATTCAGGAGGGTTCTTGTTGACATCATGTTTGACATCATAATGCTTCATCATCCTAAAAGCTTAATGAGACGCATTATCACTAAAAAAGAGAACGAGAGATCAAGCACACATTTTTGCACTCTGGGGAATTCCAGAGATCAAGTAGATAATGAGAATATGGTTTATAATTGATGTGCAAAGAGGAAAAAAAAAAAGACGACTACAACCCACCACCATTGTAAACAGGACTAATGGCGAAGACTTTACTTTTTCACCTGAGCATTTTGGAAAAGGTGGGGCAAAGAAGGGGCATGACTAGCAATTATTCAAACTCTTAAGGCAGGAGAATTCTTATTCTAAAAAGAAAGGAAGGTAAAGCTTTTATAAAATTACCTCATGCACAAAAGAGTATGGAACATGTGAAGACTGAAAAAGATAACATAACACTGAATCACAAGCCCTACAAGGACCCTATAGAATACAGTAATGCAGTTTTGTGATAATAATTCTGCATAGTTTGTATAAATAACAACTGTTATCTCAAATTTAATTTCAAATACATAGTTCCTTAGACTTACACACATAAAGTAGTGTTGAATCACTAAACCAGCTGTTTCATTCCCAACATTCCTAGTAACGGGTTCGAATGAATTAAGCTGTTATTTGGAAATACTGTTGATGAAGCAAAGTGACTTAAATTCCTATCCAGGTCAAGTCTTTAACATTCCAGCCAAGTAGCAGTGATATTTATACAAGTTTATACTAGCTGCTAATAATTGGGACTCATATTTCCTCCAGTTTTTACTCCTTTCCCCTCATTAAGTAGCTCTTCAGGGATGTATTAAACATAGAGAATGATTTCATTCATTATTCTTTCTTTCAATGAACAAACATAGAGTACCTAGAGTTGCCAGGTATTAAATTGGGGTTTTGCCACTCTTAAAGGCAAAACTACACAATTCTCTTAAACTACCAAACAAAAAGCATCATAGAGTTCATAAGTTGTCACCATTCTAAACTACTGCTTCATGTCTTCAACTTTCCTTTTCAACAAGTAGGCAAAAAGGATAGTCTTTAATGATCATATCTCAGTTTATTATTTCATCAAGTGTAACATTTTCATCTTCTGAAATCGCTCCTAATGCTAACTTTTTGTGAAGCTGTGATTAAAAAAAAAAGCTTGACAAAAGAAAAATATATAATGTTCAGCACATGCCTCTGTTACAAATGTGCAACTGGTAGTACTGTCATGAACCCAGGTATCTAATCTTGGATAGTCTATCATCACAAAGTTAGCATTCAAAAGGTAGAAGAGCAAGCTTATACTTGATACATACCAGATGCTCAGTAAATGGTATTTTTATAATGATTATTATAGTGTCATATTATATGATTATTACCAGAGAAACACTAAACCATAAATCAACATCAGTTAACCTTTATGCTGCAAAATCAGATGCTGTTAAAATAAGTTCACTATAAGAAGTTTTTGTTCTTCCAGATTGAAACCAGCACATGCCATCCTTCTCTTCACCCCTCCACAGAGGGCTGAGTTTACCCAGTGAAAACTAGGAGCCTCCCCACACTAAGCCAATTCTTGAACAACTTTTCAAGTGTTAAAATACAATTGTGTCTTTGCCAAGTAATCAGTGGAATGGTTCCTGGTAATCTACTGACCATGTACAAGCTGTGTCTCCGTATCGAACACTAAGAGTCGTAGAGGTGTATTTTTTCCTCTGTACAAGGGGATGTGCCATTGTCATTCTGTTTGCTGTAAGGATAAAAGGCCCTGTGGCCAGATTTATACAATGAAAACCTTCTTGGATTTAATCGTATTTTGAGAACATGCACGAGGCACTATTAAAATAATTGGTTTTCTTCTGTTATTAAGAAATACCTAGTGACTGCTTTAATCATTTCAACTAATTTTTCCACTCCCTCAAAACTCCACTCTACTTAAGGATGAGATGCGTGGACAGAATCTTCATCTTCAGGCAGCTGCACTACACGGCGCTTCCCCCTCTCTAGCCCAGCTGCCCCTCCAAACTCACGGTCCTGTTCTCCCTGTTAATGTCCAGGATGCAGCCAACCCAAAGAAGTGACAAACAACAGGTTCCACTCTGGTTCTCTTCCTCCAATCCCTTCCTCAGTCTCTCCATAAAACGCAGGCACCCTCATCCATTCACAAATCCCCACGCTCGGTCCCCGTGGCTAAGACTCGGTGCGGCCAGGCTGGTTTTCCCAGGTGAAATCGGAATGCTAGGCGCTGTGAAGTCCCTGCACCGTGTCTGCACCATTCACGTAGAAGGTATGCAAATCCAGCCCAGGGCTCAGATTTCATTCGGTCGGACTCGCCACCAAAGGGTCTCAGTGGTACCACCCCTCCCGCAGTTAACCGAGCCGCAGCCTTTCTCGCTCAATGAGAAACCGGTCAGCCCAACCGCTTCCCATGCGCTCTTTTCTCCACCCAGACCCCTAGAACCGGCTCCCAGGAGCCCCCAGGAGTCTTTTTCTGCTCACATTTCCTGGGCCCTCATCAGCCCCCAACAAAGGGAAAGTAAACTCCTCCTAGTGACAACCTCTCTAAACCAGCCGCGTCACGGCCGCTCAGCTCCGCCGGAGCCCCCGGCCCGTACGAGCCCCGCCCGGACGGGGCGGGTGGCCCCCGGCGAACCGGCGCCTGGCGTTTACCTTGACGCTGGAGTAGCTGGTCTGGGTCTCGGCCTCCGCGCTGCTGCAGCAGTGGCGCCTCCGGCCCCTGCAGGTGGTCGCGGCGGGGGCTGCGGGGCCCGCACTGCTGCCGCCGCCCAGCTCCAAGCGGGCCCTGCGGACGCGGGCGGCGCCGTGGGCTCCGGAGGCGCGGCTCGGGGCGATGGCGTCGGCGGCGTCGGTCTGGACGAAGAGGCTGTGCAGGGGGACCGCGGAGCCCTGCGACACGCTGGTGGTCTGGCGCGGCGAGTTGGACTCGTCCGAGTCCCGGCAGTAGATCACGCCGCTCTGCGAGACGTGGATGCTGGGGGCGCAGCCCATCCCGCGGCCGGGCTCCCCCGCGCGCCCGCCCGCGCGCCCGGCCACGGGGACCCAGTGGCCCCGCCGCCACCTGCAGTGAGGGGGCGGGCGCCCCGGCGGCGGTGCCCACACCGCGCGCCCCCGGCCTGTCTGGCTGCCGCTCCGACGGGCTCGCCGCGGCGCCCCCCGCCGAGCCTTCGGGGTCTGCGCGCGTCACCCCAACTTTCCCTTCTGGGCCATCGTCCTCCCCGAGAGGGGGAGCGCGCACACACAGCGCCCCGCGCGCACCGGCGGACGCCACCCTCCCCGCCGCGGCGCCCCAAACACGCTCCCCGCGCCTCCGCCTTCCCCTCCTCCCTCGGCTCGGCCCGCGCCGCCGCCCAGCTCGACCTCACCGGGCTCCCGCGCCCGCGGCCCCTGGGCCAGGCGCCCGCCCGCCTGCACCTTCTTTCCCCACTTTCAGTCCGCGCGCGTCCGCCCCGCCTCGCTCCCACCCTCCTTCCCCCTCGGTGCCCCCGCTCCGCCGCCGCCGCCGCCCCGGCCCTGCTGCGCCCCTCAGCCCCGCCCGCCGCTCCCGGGCTGGGCGAACGTGCCCGCCGCCGGGCTCGCCCGCTGCCTCCACGCCTTGGCGCCCTCCCCTCCCCGCTGTCCAGAGGCCCGGTCCCTTCTGCACCCACCCCGGGCCGCCCAGCCCCTCTTCCCCTAGCGGCGCGCACACCACCCCGGCCAGCCCTGAAGGGCTATGCAGCCTGGGTGGCAACGCAAAAAGCCGCTCGCGTTTCACGGACACATTTTAACACATCCCTGATCAAAACACTAGGGTGCCCCTCCCGAAGTGGTAGGGACCCTACAGCCCAAGCTCACCCACCTGACTTGCTCGCTTCTCAGCACACCCAGGTAAGGAGAAACGCCCCACCCCTCCTTTCCCATACTCCGAAGGCTGACTTGAGTGACGACCCAGTCTTCAGAAGCTGATTCATATCTACTCAACATCTGGAGGTGCACACCAAGGGATAGGAAGCCCTGCAGAGGAAGGAACCCTTAAACACAAATTCCCCTAAGAGCCAAGGAAAGGGCAGAAGCAGCTGTCTGTGTGGTTCTTGGCTTTGCCTCCAGTGTTCACCTCTTCCCCAGGTGTCACCTAAATTTCACCCTGGCTTCTACCCCCTCCAGCCTCCATTGCCAGCTGCTCTTCCTCACAGTCTGGACTGGGCAGTCAAAACTGCCTGTCCTCACCCGAGTGAGGCACACACAGGCCAAGCTTCACTCAAGGGGAATAAGAATACGTTTAGAAGCAAGACTCTGGTTCATCTCCCCATGACGTGAAATCTGGGTTAGAGATTTGAGGCACGCTGCCTGCCCATTTTTTCATTGGTCCTTGCAGTGGTTGCTGTGTACTGCCGCAGCTGCCCAGGGGATAAAAAAAAAGACCATCTACGGAAAGGTTCAAGCAAGAGCTGCTCAGAAAGGCCAGGCCAGGAACACACAGTCATAATGCTAAGTACAAAGAAGGATCTAGTTTGAAATAATTTCTTTGGTTCTTCCCTTCCTTTCTCTTCCCAAAACATTACCTTTTGGGGTGACTGGATGAAGACCTCTAATGACAGCTTCTAATCTTCATAGAGAAGCAAGGTGTAATGTCGAACCCCAAATTCAGATATAGAGAGCAGAAAGAACTAGTCTAACCTCATTCTTCTCCCTGTTTCTCTTGTCAGTTTAGCACTCCAACTTCCCAACTTTCTGGTCTCTCTGTCTCTCTTTTTTCTTTTTCTTTTCTAATGACATGAAAAAGTCCACCTCCAGCTCTTGTAGAAAAAAAAATCTATGCTGTATTTTCTAATGGCAACTTCTTCATGAAATTTCTGTGCAGGTTGGGTTCCCCAAGAAACACATTCAGAGATAACCTTTAGCAGGCAAAAGGTTTATTAGGAAGCATCTTGGAACCAATATCTGGAAGGAAAGGAGGGAGGAAGGGAAGATGAGAGGGAGGCAAGGAGGCAAAGAGAGAGGAAGATTGATCAGCGGGAGAAACTGAGCTAGGATACAGTCCCTAGGAAAGCCTCAGGCACCCCTGCAGGGAGGTTTCTGAAGCTGGGATGGTGCTTCTGAATTGTCCTGAGGGGGTCTTAGGAGGATGGGCTTTACACCCGCACTCGGGTAGTTAGTTACTCATTCGCAGGCCACCTAAGCAGCCTCAGGCAAGGTGGCTCTCTCAGCTGAGGCAATCCCCTAACAAGTGGGACAGCTGAGCTGAGGGCTTTCGGCACACAGCTCTGCCCAGCTGCCTTTTTCTGGACATTGTAGCTTCTGCCAGTTTCCTTCCAGGCTGCCTGGGTCCATGCTTCCTTGTGCCTATCCAAGCCTAGAAGGACAGTGCATTAAATGGTCAAGACTGAGACACAGGGACAGTCATTCATTTGAAGCAGGCCTAAGCTTGATGGATGCCACCTGCTCTCCTTCCAAGGGACCATTCAGAATCTGGGCAAACATCATGAGAGTTAACAGCACCAGTCTCAAAACCAACCCCTGATGTAATGTGAAGTCAGGAGTTAATCATTCCTAAAGCTTATCTATAATTCTTTTACATACACCCATTTCAGTCTTTATCCTTCATGGAGCTACCCATGGCAGCCCTTTTTGAAATGTACAGCCATGCTAACTCATGCCACATGTCTACTCTTCCAGTTTTCTCTAGGAATGTGGTTATGAGGAAGAAACTGCCTGGAGAAGAGAAAAAGGCCTGTCACTCACTGAGGCTTTTGAAGAAAAGAAGTCTATGACAAAACAAATCACAACCACCCTTCTGGTGGGGAACATTAGTAGCTGAGTCATGAAGGGATAACCACCCAGAAACAAATTCAGATTGAACTTTCTACATTAAAAAAATTTTTAAAGATTGAGACTTGAGAGAGTAGATAGGCTGAAGGTAGCTCCTGAGCGGGACTGGGCCACTCAGTGCGCTCACTGGACACTGCACGTTGGGACCAGTGCCTTTCACCGAATGCCATGCCTCTCAATAGAAGATGGAATAGGGTAAATGCACTGAGTATAAATTTTTCCTTCCATTCCCAGAGCAGCCAATAGTTTTAATACCTTCCCCAGACACGGTTTCCACTGCCAAGTCTGGCTTAGTGAAAGGAAAAAAATAATATATCCGTATTATCTCTACCAAGTGCTCTCAGTGGGAGTGTATAACCTGCCCCCATTGCTGGCACAGATCGTCTCAGTCTGCAAGTGGAGGAGCAATGGTTTAACTAAAATTATCCCCTAGCTTAGCTCTGCAGCCTGAGTTCTTGCTCGGGTAAGTGATTTCTGGACCAATTCCCAATGTCACGATTTCAATGCATTCCAGGATAACAGCAAAGTCTACAAGCTCAGGCACTGCAGATAAAATTTAGGCCCAAGATACAGAATAAGGCCAGAAAAACCAATATTGTCAAAAAATTAAATTATGTGAAAAAAAAAATTTAGTTACAGTCAGTGTCCAAGGAACAAACAAAAGAAAGCAAACTAAATCAGAAATGCCTTCAAAAATGAAATCTCAGATATGTCCAGGGTCGGCTGAATGGCCTGTATATTTTATACTGATGTCAAACAAGAGCTTACTTCAAATTATCACCCAGAGCCACTGCAAGATCCTGAACAGTTAAGGTCCCTTTCCATTCTAAAATGACATGACTCTTCCAGAATGCCTCTAAAGAAGGAGAAACTGTGATAAATACATTCTGAATGATTCTTAACCATAAAAGTTAAAACAATAGGAGCTTTCTGATTGACCTTTAGATAACCAAACATTTAATCAACCAATCAGTCTTACAGGGCTTCTGGATTCAAACTACATTCCTAGTGGTGGAGCTTATTGGAAATGTACCCACCCAATATGTGAAACGATGCAGTTTGATAGGTAGTCCAGTACAGTGGAAGGTTCAGAGTGAGAAGGGTGACTCTGAAACCTAGAGCTGCCTGGTAGAGCTGTACCTCAGGGAAGTCACTTAGCCTCAGGGCCTGCATTTCCTAGACAATCCCAAAGTCCCTAAATCACCATTTGGGGATGCTATGACATTTTTACTTCCTTTTATAAAGTTATGTTTGATTTAGGAGAGTGGGGTTTTTGAACTGAAAGAGTGGTCTCAAACCTAACTGCACCTCAGAATCACCCTAAGGAATTCGTCAGAAACTGAAGTTCCCTGGTCCCATCCCAGAGACTTGGAT
The DNA here is from genome assembly GCA_032199065.1 of Smutsia gigantea. Lineage (NCBI taxonomy): Eukaryota > Metazoa > Chordata > Mammalia > Pholidota > Manidae > Smutsia > Smutsia gigantea. The sequence continues at coordinate 16,458 of JAVSCE010001216.1, forward strand.
TCAGGGGTCAAGGACAAGCCTAACCTCTGCCTTTTCAAAGAAAGTGAATCCAGTGTAACCTTTTCACTGCCTCCTTTGAGGACTAGAGAAGAAGTCACAGTCCTCATAAGAGCCTACAAAACCCCACCTGGTATGGCCCCTGCTGGCCTTTGGGCCCTCTTCCCCCTCTCTTCTCCAGCAATGCTGGCCTCCTTGCTGTTTCTTCAGACCTATCACTATTAGCCAGGAGCTCTTCCTGCTGACTGTAAAGCTGTTCTGATGAAAACTGCATGGCTAGCTTCCTCCCTTCCCTTAAGTCTCTGCTCACATGTTGCCTACACAATAGCTGCTGTTTAAGATCACAACCCACATACCTCCATTGTCCCCCTGTCACTCCTGATTCCCCAGAGCCTGCTCTGTTTCTCTTTTTCTATAGAACTTATCACCTTCCAACTTATTACATAATTAGCACACTTATTACTATGCTTATTGTCTGTCTTCTCCCACTAGAATATAGGCTCCACTGGAACAGGAATTTTTTGGTTTCTTATTCACTGATGGGTCCCAAATTCCTAGAACAGTGCCTAGCACATAGTGGGTACTCAGCTATTTGTTAAACAAATACATTTTTTTTCTCCCACTTTTTCCTCTTTTGCCTTTTGTTCTCTTAACTCTTATAACTCAAAATTGAAATGGTTTGGGAGGTTCTTTTTCTTTTCCTGTGTAGAGTTTTATGGTCTATGTTTTTCATATTTAAAGTTAGTGAATGCCTTGACATGATAATCCTCCTTATGATAATATACATCAGAAAAGCCAACAGAGTAAAATAACGATTTATGCAAAGATGTCTGTAGCAACACTATTTACAATAATGAAACTGGAGCAAGCCAAACATCAAATACTCAAGAGTGGCCCAACAAACTATACTAACATGTCAGGATACCACTATTTAAATGTGGATAAAAGACATAATGTTAGGCTTAAAAAAACATAGTATATGTAGATTGATTACATCTATGAAAATTGCATGTATAAAGTAATATGGATTAGAAATTGGAGCTCAACACATTTCTTTTTCTGAAAAACGGTTTCAGTAAATACAAAAACAATGTAAATGAATAAGCATAATGCTTCCTAATATCTCCTCAAAATATTTTTAGCCAAATACATTTTCTTTTACAGACTTCCACTGATTTTTTCCTTCAGATGGAAGGTGGAAGATGGAAAAAATTAAAGAAGGGATATAATCAAAGACAGATGGAAACAGAGACCAAAAAATGCAATGCACACACATTTACAAAGGAAATACAGAATCAGACACATGGAGACACACAGGAACAGGGGCAAACATAAAGAGGGAGATAAAGACACAGGGAGCCACTCTCATGGGGAAACATTTCCACTAAGTGGGTTTATACATACAGTTCTTTAAGAGAATGCAAATAAACTGCATGTTTAACTATAGGTGCATCACTTCTTGGACCTTGTGCAAGGAGAGACTTTGGCCCATTGGAGCATCTTCCCTTGCTAGTTGTAGAATATGCAAACAGAGAAAACGTAGGAAGAGATTCAGCCAACATCTGACTTCCTTAGGTCAACATCATCAAACAAGGAAGCCACCGAGCACTGGGCCCTGGATCCAGTAATACAAAAGTGATCTGTTCTTTCACGGACAAGAACACCTCAGGGAGGGACTGGATCAGCCCTGGAGAGGGACTCCAGGATGTCCCTGCCGCTCACCTGCAGGATTCTCCTAGACCCAAATAGGCTCTGAGGGAACATTCATTTCCAAAAATCCTGTAAATGCATTTCACAGGAGTATCAGGCATAAAAGGATATGCAAATAAAACACAAGGTACAGTCCTCCTCCAAAGGAGTTTATAGAGCAATCAGGGAGATGAGACTAACAAGAAATAACAGAGCTTAATACATGAGCGCCAAGGTATAAGCGCAAAAATGAGTGACACTCAGTTCTTTACAGTGGCTATGACAATAGGGGAAGGGGGCATGTCAGCTGTACCTCACCAGGAGGACTTTCCAAGCAAGGGGATAGCATGAACAAAGGCACCAAGGCAGAACCAACCTTGTGGATCCGGAAGACCAGGAACAGCTGAGATAGCTAGACAGTGTTTCCTGAAGTAGGGATGGTGAAATTGGAAAGGAAAGAAAGAGACAGAAGATGGGAAACCCTGAAACTTCTATAGATAGTGGAAGTCGCTGTAGGTTCTACAACCCTTAGGGCACCCACCACGTGAAAAATCTAGATTTAAAAAACACTCATTGTCTTGCGAAAGAAACTTGTGTTTGCCAAATGATTAAATGTAGGCTTTTTAAAAGTGGCAGATTGCTTGGGTTCACAAATACTCATATAGCACTTTGAGTTTTTGGGTATTCTAAGTTAGGGTACAAATTATCAATTCATGTCCATTTGGCTTAAGATATGCAATATACAGTATACAAAGCAAAGTACATTTCTTTCTAAATTAGTGTGACATTTCCTAAATGCTTTATGGGTAACAAAAGGTTCCAGTTTCTAAGGAGGCCTTCCTTTGCCTGCCTGCACACTTTGCCAGGCACACCACTCACTACCAAAGATTTTGTTACACTGTGTGATGCCAAAGTCACCCATTCATTCAGCGAATTTCACTGAGTGGCCACCATGCACCAGACACTAACTAAACACTGGGGAGTAAGATAGGAACAGTCTCTTATGTCTATGAGTTTAGAATATTATGGTGGGTTGGAAGGAAAAACGAACAGATTCTCTGGTGGTGGTAAAGGTTATGTAGGGGTTTAAAATATGTTGATGTCATAGGGATGGGGGTAGGGCTCTGGATGTTTTCTCAGAAAAAATGATGTTTAAGATTCTCAGAAAACCTTACCAAGGAATACCATTCTTTTTTATCTATCCATCCACTCATCCATGGCATGAGAATATCATCTGAGTACCCAGTAGGCACTGCGAGGGACCCAGAGAAGTAAAATCCTCAGACTCACTCTCAGACAATTCTGGCAGGAACATAGATGTACACACAGAGAAGTGTGTTAACACTTGCTTTGAAAAAATAATCCAAGCCCAGAGAGAAAGATCACTGTGGGTGGAAGTGATTCAGAAGATGTCACTGAAGAGATGGAGCGTGGCACTTGCAGGAAAGGGCAGTATTTGAATAAGTGGAAAAGAGGATATTCCAGAAAGAATAATATGAGCAAAGGCCAAGAAGCGGGAGCACAGACTGAATGCTTAAAAAACAATGAAGTTGATTATTCAAAATGTATGGGGTAGGGGCTAGGGAATAGCATTATTTTGGCTGACAAGGTAGGCTATGGCAAGGGAACCAAATGCCAGACTAAGGAGGTTGGTAAAATTCTAGTTGTGGGTAATGTGTCAGCTTTACAATAGAACTGAAGCTTAGAAGTGCTATTTTACTGAGATGGGGTTGCACATTCAAGGACTGGCAAAGGAGTCCAGAATGAGAATCTGCAAGGAACTGTAATAATCCAGGAATGGAATATGGACTGTTATGGACTGAACTGTTTCCCCAGAAAATTTATATGTTGAAACCCTGACCTACTGTGTGACTATATTTGGAGAGGGGGCCCTTAAGGAGGTAACTGAGGTGAAATGAGGTCATAAGGGTGAGGCCCTCATCCAGTAGGATTGGTGCACTTATAAAAAGAGGGAGAGACACCAGAGTCCATTCTCACTCTCTCTCTCCCTCCCTGCCCCTACTCCAGTCTCTGCACATACTCCGAGCAAAGGCCATGTAGGGACACGGCAAGAAGGTGCCACCTGCAGGCCAGGGAGAGAGGCCTCATCAGACACCAGCCCTGCTGGCTGTGGACTTCTAGGCTCCAGACTGTGAGAAAATTGATTTCTGTTGTTTAAATTACCCAGCCGATAATATTTGTTATGGAAGCTCAAACTAATTGCAGAACACTGAGTTGATGGAATGTTTAAGAATGGAAAAGAAGGGGAATTCCAGAGACTTTACTGAGAACGAATCCCTGGAATTAGGTGCTGACTAGATGAGGTGTCAGGGTATCAGTGATATCAAAACTGATTCCAAAATTTCCATCCTAGGTGTCTAGGACAATATGTATGTAAAGATGGGGACCACTCCCAGAAAAAAATAAGTCTTGTTTAAAACCAGAAAGTATCAGCCCAGCACCAACACTGACAGCTCACCAACCCCAGAACATAACCTGAGTGTGAGCAACATGAGGCCAAGATCCTCTTTTATGTTCACTGCTGGATCTCTAGTAATTAGAACCAGAGACAGCCTGTGGGCAGTATCTGTTGAAAGAATCGTGGACCTTTAGAAGAGTATAGACGGACATGTGCACCTCCAGGCCCTCCACACTAACAAATGTGTGCCCTGCTTTCCCAGTGAGGCTGAGAGAACAGTCTCGTTGCCAGACTTCCTTGGGCTTCCCTACAGTATGATCCAAACAGGGATACGTGTTTTTTGCTTCATGTCCAGATTGCTAAATTCAGCCTTTGAAACTTCTGTCTCAAGAACAGCTTTTGAGCCTTGGGATTTTCTTTCTTAACCAACTCATGGTGCCTCAAGGCTACAGCTAAGCCCAAGGGCCCTGCGTTAGTGCCTTCTGTGATTCTGATGTCTTAATCCTCTCCTCTTGGTGCTGGGGATGTGAAAGGAGTTGTTCCAGAAAGCTTTTGACAAAAAGTCTCTTCCTTCTCCGGGTTTGACATTTGCTCAGCCGCGTGGCACTTCCTGTGTTACTCCATTAAACATTTCCAAGGCAACAGTAGCTGGAGGCATGACTGATTACTTCTTCATACCTCATATCATGTGGTTTATAATAAATTAAGTCAGTTAGAGGAGACTCTCCAGCGTTCTCTACACTGGAGCTGTCAAACTTCAGCATATATCAGAATCGCTTAAAATACAGATTGCAGGGCCTGAGAATTTGTATTTCTAGCTAGTTCCCAAGTGATGTTCATACTACTGATCGCAGGTCACCACTGCCATATATAAAGAAAGATATTCAAAAATAAAACAGTGACAATCCCTCTCCCCCACTTGTGATATTTTATTTTCTGAACCATAATATAACTTGTGCTTAGACCTGGAAGTTTTATTACACTAAGGAATGTCATAAAGCACTCTCTTCTGACAATTGCAACAATTGTAAGGTTGTGGGTTTCCAGGCTGTCGCTCCAAAGCAGGGACTTCTAAGGACAGGTTTTCAATAGTCTTCACCCTTTCTGAAACCTAGGAGTGGGGGTAGGTTTACTTCTTGTAGAAGTAAACTGAATGTTTAAATACACACCAGCAAAACGGTATATATTTCCAATAGAGTACTTGAGGGTTTTTTTCTTAACATATAGTGTTCAAGCCTAGGATGACAAAAGTCCACTAACTTTTAGGAAATACAGAGTTCTAGCAAGTAGTGGCCTGGAGAATGGGAGGAGGAAGACAGTGTGAATTTAACCCAGTAGAAGTACATAAAGCAGATAAAATTATTTTCAGAACCCTGGTTGGATAGTAACAGCTGCCATTTGGAAGGAGGCTTACTATGTAACAGTCTTGTACTCTACATGTTTCAATTTTGTATAAAATCTCTGTATGTATTATATATCTCTCTATGCTTCTCTTCTTTTACCCTTTATATATGAAATCTTTCAACATCTCCTTGCTCTCTGTTTACCATTAACCTGAACTCCCATACAGCATGGCTAAGAAATAACTTACTTTCTCCTGAGCAAGAAGTCATCCGACTTTTACAGGTTATAAAAATCCTACATGGCCCTTTTAAAAAATGTGTGGTAAGACTATATGCATTGCATGTCTCACTGGGATCTAAAAGATAAGGCTCAGATCCTCCTTAATGGGGGTGGGGGTTGTTTTAAAAATCACCAACATAAACACCAACTTTAAAAGAAAAAACTCCCTAAACTGTAGAAATGAAAATGACATGTTAGGAGAAATGTGGCATAAGAATCACCTCTTGATAAATTAAGAAATTCAATGAGATTTAAGATTTTCCTTTTCTTAACACTTTCTTGTGCGAGATGGAGCCCGACCACAAAGTGTATATATTTGTAAGACATTTTAAGCACTAACCCAAGAAAATTCTGTAAGAAATTCATAGCCTCCTATAATTCAGATTGCACAAATTCCCACATTAATTGTACTTGCAATATTTTTCTTACACCTGTATGTACAAGTGAGTATAAAACATACATAATTATGAGTTAGAGGTGCCCCATCTCCATTCTCAGGAAACACAGAAGCAAGCCTTGAATGGCCATTCTTAGAACGTCAGCCACGAGGGCACTCTGAACATCCCCTGGGAAAGGCTCGCGAGCCATTTCAGAGACTAAATTCTGTATCAAAAAGTCAGAAGCGGACTTCTGGGAAGATGGCAGCATGAGCAAGGCAGCAAAAATCTCCTCCCAAAACCACATATATTTGTAAAAACACAACAAATACAACTACTCCTAAAAGAGAGACCAGAAGATACAGTACAACAGCCAGGCTACAGCTACACCTGCAAGAACTCAGCACCTCACGAAGCAGGTAAGATACAAAGCCACGACCCAGTGGGACCAGAGCACTCCCCCACCCCAGCTCACCGGCAGGAGGAAAAGATTCAGAGTGGGGAGGGAGTGGAAGTGCAGGCCCGCCAAATAACCAGCCCTGGTGATCTGCACCAGGAGCATGGACACACATCACGTGGTGTATCGGAGATTAGAGAAACAGAAGGGCAGGATCAGAGACGGAGACTGCAAGCAGGTACCCTCAGCCAGCTCCTCGGAACAAAAGAAAAGCAGGCAGGTTTTTAAAAAGTCTTAAAGAGGCAAAGGCCCAACACTGGAACAAAATCATCCCAGCACACTCAGCCCACCATACTGGGACTCTTGGGGAATTTTGGCCGGGCAAAGCAGCCGTGCTGAGGCTTCCCACAGAGATCAGCAGCCTGCCATTCATCCCACCCGCCAACCCACACCAGCACTGCAAAGGGTCCGGGATCCGCTACTGTGGCAGAACAAAGGAGGAGCGGCCCCGCCCACAGCAACCTCACAGAATCTACTCCTGGCTGGCTCGCACCTAAGCGGGAAGGACCCCAGAAACCACAACAAGGGCTGGAAAGCACCAAGGGGACCAGAAGGCACCCAGCGAGACTTCAAACCCCTGCAGTGCTATAGGCTAGGCTGAGGGCGACCCTGCACACAGGCAGCTCCAGGGATTATCCCAGAGACTGCCTCCCGGTGTGCGAGAAATGCCCTGGAGAAGTGCAAGGAGAACAACAAGCAGGAAGGGACTTTGTTCTCCCAGCTGACACACGTGGCACCTACCAGCGACCACTTATACCACCATGAAAAGACAGAGGAATATGCTACAGACAAAGATTACCCAGACAACCCCAGAGAGAGGGCATGATGAGATTAACTTACATAATCTTCCTGAAAAAGAATTCAGAATAAAAGTCATAACCATGCTGATGGATCTACAGAGAAATATGCAAGAGCTAAGGGAGGAAGTGAAGAAAGACAACGCAGAAATCAGAGAAGTGATCGACACGCTTAAGAGCAGAATGGACGAGGTGCAAGAGACTGTTAATGGAATAGAAGTCAGAGAACAGGAATACAGAGAAGCTGAGGCAGAGAGAGATAAAAGGATCTCTAAGAATGAAACAGTATTAAGAGAACTGTGTGACAAATCCAAATGGAACAATACTCGCATTATAGGAGTACCAGAAAAAGAAAAGAGAGAAAAAGGAATAGAAAGTGTCTTTGAGGAAATAATTGCTGAAAACATCCCCAAGCTGGGGAAGGAAATACTTTATCAGACCACGGAAGGCCACAGATCTCCCAACACAAGGGACCCAAGGAAGACAAAAGACAACACCAAGACATATAATAATTAAAATGGCAAATATCAAAGATAAGGACAGAGTATTAAAGGCAGCTAGAGAGAGAAAAAAGATCACCTACAAAGGAAAACCCATCAGACTTCTCAACAGAAACCTTACAGGCCAGAAGAGAATGGCATGGTATATTTAACGTAATGAAACAGAAGGGGCTTGAACCAAGAATACTGTATCCAGCATGATTATCATTTAAATTTGAAGGAAGGATTAAACAATTCCCAGAAAAACAAAAGCTGAGGGAATCTGCCTCCCACCAACCACCTCTCCAAGATATCTCAAAGGGACTGCTCTAGAGGGAAGCACTCCTAAGGCTAAAAAGATGTCATCAGAGAAAATAAAATCATACCAAAGAAAGCAGACCATCCAAATACTAACTAAAGGCAAAGAATAAAACACCTAGTATATAAAGAATGGGGGAGGAAGAATAAGAAGGGAGAGAAATAAAGAAACATCAGACAGTGTTTACAATTACTTAACAAGAAAGTTAAGTTAGATTGTTAGATAGTAAAGAAGCAACCCTTGAAACTTTGGTAACCACGAATCTAAAGCCAGCAATGGCAATAAGTACATATCTATCAATAATCACCCTAAATGTAAATGGACTGAATGCACCAATCAAAAGACACAGAGAAACAGAATGGATAAAAAGCAAGACCCATGTATATGCTGCTTACAAGAGATTCACCTCAAACCCAAAGATATACACAGACTAAAAGTGAAGGGATAGAAAAAGATATTTCATGCAAACAACAAGGAGAAAAAAGCAGGTGTAGCAGTACTTGTATCAGACAAAATAGACTTCAAAACGAAGAAAGTAGCAAAAGATAAAGAAGGACATGACATAATGATAAAGGGGTCACGTCCAACAAGAAGATATAACCATTTTAAATATATATGCACCCAACAGAGGAGCACCACCATATGTGAAACAAATACTAACAGAATTAAGGAGGAAACAGACAGAAATGCATTCATTTTAGGAGACTTCAACACACCACTCACTCTAAAGGACAGATCAACCAGACACAAAATAAGTAAAGATACAGAGGCACTGAACAACACACTAGAACAGATGGACCTAACAGACATTTACAGAACTATGCACCCAAAGCAACAGGATACACATTCTTCTCAAGTGCACATGGAACAGTTTCCAGAATAGACCACATACTAGGCCACAAAAAGAATCTTAGTAATTTCAAAAATATTGAAATCCTACCAACCAACTTCTCAGATCACAAAGGTATAAAACTAGAAATAAATTTTAGAAAGAAATCAAAAAGGCTCACAAATACATGAAGACTTAACAACATTCTCCTAATTAATCAATGGGTTAATGACAAATCAAAACAAAAATCAAAGAATATACGGAGACTAATGACAACAACAACACAAAGCCACAACTTCTGTGGGACGCAGCAAAGGCAGTTCTAAGAGGAAAGTATATTGCAATCCAGGCCTATTTAAAGAAGGAAGAACATTCCCAAACGAATAGTCTAAAGACACAATTCCTGAAATTGGAAAAAGAAGAACAAATGAGGCCCAAAGTCACAGGAAGGAGGGACATAATAAAGATCAGAGAAGAAATAAATAAAATTGAAAAGAATAAAACAATAGAAAAAAATCAATGAAAACAAGAGTAGGTTCTTTGAAAAAATAAACAAAATAGATAAACCCCTAGCCAGACTCATTAAGAGAAAAAGAGAATCTACACACATAAACACAATCAGAAATGAGAAAGGAAAAATCACGACAGACCCCACAGAAATAGAAAGAATTATAAGGGATTATTATGAGAATCTCTATGCTAACAAACTGGAAAACCTAGAAGAAATGGACAACTTCTTAGAAATATACAACCTTCCAAGACTGACCAAGCAAGAAACAGAAAAACCAAACAGACCAATCACCAGCAAAGAAACTGAATCGGTAATCAAAAAACTACCTAAGAAAAAAAAACCCGGGCCAGATAGATTCACCTATGAATTTTATCAGACATATAGAGAAGAAATAATACCCATTCTCCTTAAAGCTTTCCAAAAAGTAAAGAGGAGGGAATACTCCCAAACTCATTCTATGAAGCCAGCATCACTCTAATACCAAAACCAGCCAAAGACCTCACCAAAAAAGAAAATTACAGACCAATATCCCTGATGAACATAGACGCAAAAATACTCAACAAAATATTGTCAAACTTATTTCAAAAATACATCAAGAAAATCATATACCATGATCAAGTGGGATTCATCTCAGGGAGGCAAGGATGGTACAACATTCGAAAATCCATCAACATCATCCACTACGTCAACAAAAAGAACAAAAACCCATGATCATCTCCATAGATGCTGAAAAAGCATTTGACAACATTCAAAATCCACTCATGATAAAAACTCTCAACAAAATGGGTATAGACGGCAAGTACCTCAACATCATAAAGACCATATATGACAAACCCACAGCCAACATCATACTTAACAACAAGAAGCTGAAAGTTTTCACCTAAGATTGGAACAAGACAGAGATGCCCACTCTCCCCACTGTTATTCAACATAGTAGTGGAGGTCCTAGTCACAGCAATCAGACAAAACAAAGACATACAAGGCATCCAGATTGGTAAAGAAGAAGTCAAATTGTCACTATTTACAGATGACATGATACTGTACATAAAAAACCCTAAAGACTCCACTCCAAAACTACTAGAACTAATATCTGAATTCAGCAAAGTTGCAGGTTACAGAATTAACACACAGAAATCTGTTGCTTTCCTATACACTAATGATGAACTAACAGAAAGAGAAATCAGAAAAACAATTCCATTCACAATTGCATCAAAAAGAATAAAATACCTAGGAATAAACCTAACGAAGGAAGTGAAAGACCTGTACTCTGAAAACTACAAGACACTCCTAAGAGAAATTAAAGAGGACACTAACAAATGGAAATGCATCCCATGCTCTTGGCTAGGAAGAATAAATATGGTCAAAATGGGTATACTACCCAAAGCAATCTACAGATTCAATGCAATCCCTATCAAACTACCAACAGCTTTCTTCATTGAACTGGAACAAATAATTCTAAAATTCATATGGAACCACAAAAGACCCCGAATAGCCAAAGCAATCCTGAGAAGGAGGAATAAAACAGGGGGAATTGCACTCCCTGACTTCAAGCTCTACTTCAAAGCCACAGTAATCAAGACAATTTGGTATTGGCACAAAAACAGACCCACAGACCAGTGGAATAGAATAGAAAATCCAAGCATCAGCCCAAACACATACAGTCTATTAATATTTGATAAGGGAGCCTTGGATATACATTGGGAAGATGATGGCCTCTTCAGCAGCTGGTGTTAGAAAAACTGGACAGCTACATGTAAGAGAATGAAACTGGACTACTGTCTAACCCCATACACAAAGGTAAACTCAAGGTGGATCAAAGACCTGAATGTAAGTCATGAAACCATAAAAACTCTTAGAAAAAAACATAGGCAAAAATCTCTTGGACATAAACATGAGCGATTTCTTCATGAACATATCTCCCCGGGCAAGGGAAACAAAAGCAAAAATGAACAAGTGGGACTATATCAAGCTGAAAAGCTTCTGTACAGCAAAGGACACCATCAGTAGAACAAAAAGACTTCCTACAGTATGGGAGAATATATTCATAAATGACGTATCCGATAAGGGGTTGACATCCAAAATATATAAGGAACTCACACACCTCAACAAACAAAGAGCAAATAATCCAATTTAGATATGGGCAGAGGACATGAATAGACACTTCTCCAAAGAAGAAATTCAGATGGCCAACAGGCACATGAAAAGATGCTCCACATCACTAATCGTCAGAGAAATGTAGATTAAAACCACAATGAGATACCACCTCACACCAGTGAGGATAGCCAACATGCAAAACAGAAACAACAACAAATGTTGGCGAGGATGTGGAGAAAAGGGAACCCTCCTACAGAGCTGGTGGGAATGCAAATTAGTTCAACCTTTGTGGAAAGCAGTATGGAGGTTCCTCAAAAAACTCAAAATAGAAATACCATTTGACCCAGGAATTCCACTCCTACGAATTTACCCTAAGAATGGTGCAGCCCAATTTGAGAAAGACAGATGCACCCCTATGTTTATCGCAGCACTATTTACAATAGCCAAGAAATGGAAGCAACCTAAGTGTCCATCAGTAGATGAATGGATAAAGAAGAGGTGGTACATATACACAATGGAATATTATTCAGCCATAAGAAGAAAACAAATCCTACCATTTGCAACAACATGAATGGAACTAGAGGGTACTATGCTCAGTGAAATAAACTAAGCGCAAAAAGATAAGTATCAAATGATTTCATTCATATGTGGAGCATAAGAGCAAAGAAGAAAACTGAAAGAAACAAACAGCAGCAGACTCACAGTACCCAAGAATGGACTAACAGTTACCAAAGGGAAAGGGACTGGGGAGGATGGGTGGGAAGGGAGGGACAAGGGGGAAAAAGGGGCATTACGATTAGCAGATGTAATATTGGGGTGGCACAGGGAGGGCTGTACAACTCAGGGAAGACAAGTAGTGATTCTATAGCATCTCACTGCGCTGATGGACAGCGACTGTAATGGGGCAAGTGCGGGGGACCGTCGAAGTGGGGAGTTTATTAAACATAATGTTGCACATGTAACTGTAGATTAATGATACCAAAATAAAAATAAATAAATAAATATAAAAGTCACAAGCGCTCTATTTGGAGTGGATGTATGGGAAAGAGAATAAGGCTTAGGGATCACTGTGTTAATACAGATAATTCTGCAGTAAACATAATGCAGTTCAGTTCCTCCAAATTTCTTTGCAATACCCATAGTTAATATTTTTTTAATGATGGAAGGAGAATGAAGAAAAAGGAACATAAAACGTGTCATAGTATATCCTCAAAAAGAACAGCATTTTAAGATGACAACCTTCTGTGTAGGACCATGCATATATATTTACAGGATAGACTGTTTCTGGCCATGGTGAAGAAAAAGGGGCCAAATCTTTACCTTCCTTCCACTAACAGCTAGAAAACCAGACAAAATATATGCAACAACTATTTTCAGACATTGGACAATAGGTAGCTCAGGACTGTCTTACCTAAGAGAAGAGAAACAAGATGACGTATACACTATTACCTCAGCTTTCATCCTGGAGGCACATTCCACATCTTGGAGCAGGGATCCCAGGCAGAGTCCAGTAGTTCTGCTGACTTAAGGTACAGCCATTAAAATTTGGAAAGGCTTATGTGGCTGGAATTTATGGGGCAGAGTTTCAGAAAGAGTAACCTATATATGCAAGGAACATTGAGGGGCACCTGAAAGTTTACTAAATACTAAGACACACATGAGTATGGTGAAATTCCACAGATGAGAAAGAGAGTGATTGGAAGGCTCTAAGCTGAGTAGCTCACATAGCTCACAAAGAACTAGTAGCCATCCAAGTTCTCAAAAGCCATAAAAGAAGATCTTTGTTGATCATGGAGGGCATTTAATAGATAGCCCTGTGTGTCATGGCTTAATAATAAGTTTAAAGAATAATTAAATAAATATTATGCCAGACTCATCTAAAACAAGATTGAAAAGATCATACAGAGCCAAAATTAACTTGATTGTCGATCAAAACAAAGTCCCAAATTCCTTAAACAGAAGAAAATCTAAACACACAAAAATGTAACATTAAAAATGTCTAGCATTCAATCAAAATTCCTATGTATGCCAAGAAGCCAGAAAATATGATCAACAATCAAAAGAAAGATCAGTAAATGGAAGTAGAAAAAAGAGAAATACTGGCATTAGTGGATACAAACATTAGAAGAGCTATTACAAGTATTTTCCAAGTGTTGAAAGGAAAAAAGCATGGTGAGGAGAGAAATGGAAGGTTTAAAAATAAATCAAAGGTTACCTCCAGAAAACAAGCTTTTGGCATCACTGAGTTTGTCTATCATTTACCTGTCTCCTGCTTATTATTTCTGCTTTTATATTTATTATGTCCTTCTTTTTTCTTAGTTAGGATTTAATTTTCTCTTCCTTTTTTGATTTATTTTTAAACCTTTCATTTGTCCCCTCACCATGCTTCTTTCCTTTCAACACCTGGAAAATAGTTGTAATAGCTCTTCTAATGTTCGTATCCACTAATTCCAATATTTTTCTTTTTTCTACTTCCATTTACTGACCTTTCTTTTGATTGTTGATCATATTTTCCTGCTTCTTGGCATACATAGGAATTTTGATTGTATGCTAGACATTTTGAATATTACATTTTTGTGTGTTTATATTTTCTTCTGTTTAAAGAATTTTGGATTTTGTCAAACTTTGTGGATGAAGCTAAAATGATACTTAAAGGGAAATTTATAGCTTTAAAAGCTTCTACTAGAACAGATGGGCCCAAATCCAATGATCTAAGATTCCACTTAAAAGTGGAATACAAAATTGACAAACCATTAGAAGACATACCTATAAAAAAAGACAAGAGATTCAAGATGGGAACATGAGAAGTGAGACAGAGAACTCCTCCAAAAACCACAAATACTACAAAAATATAGTTAATTAATACAACTAACCCTAAAACAGCAACAATAAAAAAGGCTGAAGCAGACTGCATACAAACCCCACAAAAAGAGCAGACCTCACAAAACAGGGTAATGTACAAAAGCCTTAATCCAGCGGGACTCAAGCCCTTCCCCACCCCAGCTCACCCGTGGGAAGAAGAGAAACAGAGCAAGGAGGTGGTGGAAGCCTGGGACTGCTGAATACCTAACTCCGGAGACCTGCTTTGTGAGCAGAAACCTACTTTGTGTGGCGCTCTGGAGGATGGGGAGCTGGGACAGGTGGAGTGCTTGAGAGACTTACATTCTGGCCCTTTGTGGAGGAGGGGATCCACATTCAGCCACCCTGTGTCAGAGGAAAGGCAGGCAGTCTGAGAGGCTTCCTAGCAGTGAGAGGACTGCTGAAGGGGTGGGATTTGCACGGAGCTTGCTGCACAGGAGAAGGGAGAGCTAAACAAGGTTGTCTAGATGTGCTATGCCCAGCTGACTGGGAACTTTGAGAAGCTTCAGGTGCTCCATCCCCCTGGCTGCCTACTCAGCTCCGAGGACCCCCACTGTGACACACAGCCTGCAGCACCTTCCTCCTAGCCTGCCGGTACCGGTTTGCAAACTGGCAGTCACTGTGCTGGCGTCAGGCCAGCCAGAGGGAGGCCCCACCTACAACAGCTAGAGACCCAAAGCACAGAGGCTTACACCTGTGTACTTGACCCACTGGTTCCGACACTGGAGACAGGTACTGCAGACAGGAATCAGGACACAGAACTTTCCCCCACCCCCAGGACTAGCTCCACTCCCCTACGACCACCAACCTCACTCTAGGGGCTGAGCAGCTCCACACACTGGAGCTTCTGTGCACTAGTGGGCACCACACAGAAATATGAAACGTCAAAAGGACATGGTTCAGACCAAAATCTCACAAACCCCAGAAAAAGGGCCAAATGAAACTGAACTCACCAATCTTCCTGAAAGAGAGTTCAAAATAAAAATTATAAACATGTTTATGGAGGTATATAAAAATACTAAAAAACTCAAGAATGAATTTAAGATGGAGATTCAATCACTAAAAATTCGTATCTGAAATGAAACATACAATGGAGGGATTTTAAAAGGAGATAACATGTAGTAGAAGAGACGGTAAAAGGCATAGAAATTAGGGAAGAGGAATACAAAGAAGCTGAAGTACAGAGAGAAAAAAGAATCTCTAAGAATGAAAGAATATTGAGAGAACTGTGTGACCAATCCAAAGGGAACAATATCTGCATTATAGGGGTACCAGAAGAAGAAGAGAGAGAAAAAGGGATAGAAAGTGTCATTGAGGAGGTAATTGTTGAAAACTTCCCCAATTTGGGGAAGGAGATAGTCTCTCAAGCCATGGAGGTGCACAGATCTCCCAACACAAGGGACCCAAGGAAGACAAACAAAGACATATAATAATTAAAATGGCAAAGATCAAGGATAAAGACAGACTTTTAAAAGCATTTAGAGACAGAAAAAAGACCACATACAAAGGAAAACCCATCAGGCTATCATCAGATTTCCCAACAGAAACCCTACAGGCCAGAAAGGAGTGGCATGATATATTTAATGCAATGAAGCAGAAGGGCCTTAAACCAAGAATACTCCATCAGGCAAGGTTATCATTTAAATTTGAAGGAGGGATTAAACAATTTTCAGATAAGCAAAAGCTAAGAGAATTTACCTCCCACAAACCACCTGTACAGTGCATTTTGGAGGGACTCCTATAGTTGGAAGTATTCCTCAGGCTAAATAGATGTCACCCAAGGGATAGACAAAGAGTACAGAATATGATTCATAACATACAAAGAATGGAGGAGGAAGAAAAAGGAGAGAGAAAAAGGGAACCTTTAGGTTGTGTGTGTAATAACATACAAAGTGAGTTAAATGAGACTCTTAGATAGTAAGGGAATTCCCTTGAAACTTTGGTAACCACAACTCTAAAGCCTGCAATGGCAATAAGAACATACCTATTGATAATCACCCTAAATGTAAATGGTCTGAATCCAATAATCATAAAGTTACTGAATGGATAAAAAAAAAGAACCATCTATATCCTGCCTACAAGAGACTCACTTCAAACCCAAAGCCATATGACGAATGAAAGTGAAGGGATGGAAAAAGATATTTCATGCAACTAATAGTGAGAAAAAAGCAGGAGCTGCAGTACATGCATCAGACAAAATAGACTTCAAAACAGTCACAAGAGACAAAGAAGGACATTACATAATGATAAAAGGGTCAGTCCAACAAAAAGATATAACTATTATAAATATCTATGCACCCAATACAAGATCACCGACATATGTGAAACAAATACTAACAGAATTAAAGGGGGAAATAGAATGCAATGCATTCATTATAGGACACTTCAACACACCACTCACTCCAAAGGACAGATCAACCAGGCAAAAAATAAGTAAAGAGACAGAGGCACTGAACAACATATTAGAACAATTGGACCTAACGAACATCTACTGAACACTCCACCCAAAAGCAACAGGATACATATTCTTCTAAAATGCACATGGAACATTTTCAAAAATAGATCATATATTAGGCCACAAAAAGAATCTCAGTAAATTAAAAAAGATGGAATTATATCAACCAGCTTCTCAGATCACAAAGGAATGAAAATAGAAATAAATTACACAAAGAAAACAAAAAATCCCACAAACACCTGGAGGCTTAATAACAGGCTCCTAAATAATCAGTGGATCAATGACCAAATAAAAACAGAGATCAAGCAATATATCAAGGCAAATGACAACAATAATTCAACAGCAGAAAATCTGTGGGACGCAGTGAAAGCTGTGCTAAGAGGGAAATATACTGCAATACAAGCATACCTCAGGAAAGAAGAACAATCCCAAATGAAGAGTCTAAACTCACAATTAATGAAAATAGAAAAGGAAGAACAAATGAGGCCCACAGTCAGTAAAAGGAGGGCCATAATAAAGATTAAAGCAGAAATAAATAAAATTAAGAAGAATAAAACACTAGAAAGAATCAATGAAAGCAGGAGCTGGTTCTTCGAGAAAATAAACAAAATGGATAAACCCCTAGCCAGACTTATCAAGAAAAAAAGAGAGACTACACACAGAAACAGAATCAGAAATGAGAAAGGAAAAATCACTGTGGACACGACAGAAATACAAAGAATTATGGCAGAATGCTATGAAAAATTATATGGTAACAAACTGGATAACCTAGAAGAAATGCACAGTTTTCTAGAAAAATACAAGCTTCCAAGGCTGACCCAGGAAGAAACAGATAATCTGAATAGACCAATTACCAGCAAAGAAATTGAATTGGTAATCAAAAAACTACCTAAGAACAAAATGCCTGGAACAGATGCTTTCACTGAAGAATTTTATCAAACATTTAGTGAAGACCTAATGCTCATCCTCCTCAAAGTTTTCCAAAAAGTACAAGAGGAGGGAATACTCCCAAACTCATTCTACGAGGCCAACATCACTCTAATACCAAAACCAGGCAAAGACACCACAAAAAAAGCAAATTGCACACCAATATCCCTAATGAACATAGATACAAAAATATTGAACAAAATATTAGCAAACCAAATTCAAAAATACATCAAAAAGATCATCCATCATAATCAATGCGATTCATCCCAGGAATGCAAGGATGGTCCAACATTCGAAAATCCATCAAGTCATCCACTACATCAACAAAAAGAAGCACAAAACCACATGATCATCTCCATAGATGCTGAAAAAGCATTTGACAAAATTAAACACCCATTCATGATTAAAACTCTCAACAAAATGGGTATAAAGGGTAAGTACCTCAACATAATAACAGCCATATATGACAAACCCACAGCCAACATTATACTTAACAGCAAGAAGCTGAAAGCTTTTCCTTTAACATTGGGAACAAGACAAGGATGCCCACTCTCCCCTCTTTTATTCAGTATAGTTCTGGAGGTCCTAGCCACTGCAATCAGACAACACAAAGAAATGAAAGGCATCCAGATTCGCAAGGAAGAACTCAAACTTTCCCTGTTTGCAGACAACATGATATTGTACATAAAAAACCCTAAAGAATCCACACCAAAACTACTAGATCTAATATCTGAATTCAGCAAACTGTAGGATACAA
>JAVSCE010001217.1:0-13259 GCA_032199065.1 Smutsia gigantea
TGTACAGTATCATGTCATCTGCAAATAGTGACAATTTGACTTCTTCTTTACAATCTGGATGCCTTGTATGTCTTTGTTTTGTCTGATTGCCATAGCTAGGACCTCCAGTACTATGTTGAATAACAGTGGAGAGAGTGGGCATCCCTGTCTTGTTCCCGATCTTAGATGAAAAGCTTTCAGCTTCTCGCTGTTAAGTATGATGTTAGCTGTGGGTTTGTCATATATAGCCTTTATGATGTTGAGGTACTTGCCCTCTATACCCATTTTGTTGAGAGTTTTAATCATGAATGGATGCTGAATTTTGTCAAATGCTTTTTCAGCATCTATGGAGATGATCATGTGGTTTTTGTTCTTCTTTTTGTTGATGTGGTGGATGATGTTGATGGATTTTCGAATGTTGTACCATCCTTGCATCCCTGGGATGAATCCCACTTGATCATGGTGTATGATCCTCTTGATGTATTTTTGAATTCGGTTTGCTAATATTTTGTTGAGTATTTTTGCATCTACGTTCATCAGGGATATTGGTCTGTAATTTTCTTTTTGGTGAGGTCTTTTCCAGGTTTTGGTATTAGAGTGATGCTGGCTTCATAGAATGAGTTTGGAAGTATTCCCTCCTCTTCTATTTTTTGGAAAACTTTAAGGAGAATCGGTGTTATTTCTTCTCTGAATGTCTGGTAGAATTCAGAGGTGAATCCATCAGGCCTGGGGGTTTTGTTTTCGAGTAGTTTTTTGATTACCAATTCGATTTCATCACTGGTGATTGGTCTGTTTAGTTTTTCTGTTTCTTGCTTGGTCAGTCTTGGAAGGTTGTATTTATCTAAGAAGTTGTCCATTTCTTCTATGTTTTCCAGCTTGTTAGCATATAGATTCTCATAATATTCTCTTATGATTCTTTGTATTTCTGTGGGGTCCGTCGTGATTTTTCCTTTCTCATTTCTGATTGTGTTTATGTGTGTAGATTCTCTTTTTCTCTTAATGAGTCTGGCTAGGGGTTTATCTATTTTGTTTATTTTTTCAAAGAACCAGCTCTTGGTTTCATTGATTTTTTCTATTGTTTTATTCTTCTCAATTTTATTTATTTCTTCTCTAATCTTTATTATGTCCCTCCTTCTGGTGACTTTGGGCCTCATTTGTTCTTCTTTTTCCAATTTCAGTAATTGTGTCTTTAGACTATTCATTTGGGAATGTTCTTCCTTCTTTAAATAGGCCTGGATTGCAATATACTTTCCTCTTAGAACTGCCTTTGCTGCGTCCCACAGAAGTTGTGGCTTTGTGTTGTTGTTGTCATTAGTCTCCATACATTCTTTGATTTCTGTTTTGATTTGGTCGTTAACCCATTGATTAATTAGGAGAGTGTTGTTAAGTCTCCATGTATTTGTGAGCCTTTTTGATTTCTTTCTAAAATTTATTTCTAGTTTTATACCTTGGTGATCTGAGAAGTTGGTTGGTAGGATTTCAATATTTTTGAAATTACTGAGGTTCTTTCTGTGGCCTCGTATGTGGTCTATTCTGGAAAATGTTCCATGTGCACTTGAGAAGAATGTGTATCCTGTTGCTTTTGGGTGTAGAGTTCTGTAGATGTCTGTTAGGTCCATCTGTTCTAGTGTGTTGTTCAGTGCCTCTGTGTCTTTACTTATTTTCTGTCTGGTTGATCTGTCCTCTGGAGTGAGTGGTGTGTTGAAGTCTCCTAAGATGAATGCATTGCTGTCTATTTCCTCCTTTAATTCTGTTAGTATTTGTCTCACATATGCTGGCGCTCCTGTGTTGGGTGCATATTTATAATGGTTATATCTTCTTGTTGGACTGACCCCTTTACCATTATGTAGTTTCCTTCTTTATCTTTTGCTACTTTCTTCGTTTTGAAGTCTATTTTGTCTGATACAAGTACTGCAACACCTGCTTTTTTCTCTTTTTGTTTGCATGAAATATCTTTTTCCATCCCTTCACTTTTAGTCTGTGTATATCTTTGGATTTGAGGTGAGTTTCTTGTAGGCAGCATATAGATGGGTCTTCCTTTTTTATCCATTCTGTTACTCTGTGTCTTTTGATTGGTGCATTCAGTCCATTTACATTTAGGGTGATTATTGATAGATATGTACTTATTGCCATTGCTGGCTTTAGATTCGTGGTTACCAAGGGTTCAAGGGTTGCTTCTTTACTATCTAACAATCTAACTTAACTTTCTTGTTAAGTTATTGTAAACACAGTCTGATGTTTCTTTATTTCTCTCCCTTCTTATTCCTCCTCCTCCATTCTTTCTATAATAGGTGTTTTATTCTTTGCCTTTAGTTAGTATTTGGATGGTCTGCTTTCTTTGCTATGATTTTTTTTTCTCTGGTGACATCTTTTTAGCCTTAGGTGTGCTTCCATCTAGAGCAGTCCATTTAAGATATCCTGTAGTGGTGGTTTATGAGAAGCAAACTCTCTCAACTTTCGTTTATCTGGAAATTGTTTAATCCCTCCATCATATTTAAATGATAATCGTGCTGGATACAATATTCTTGGTTCGAGGCCCTTCTGTTTCATAACGTTAAATATATCATGCCATTCTCTTCTGGCCTGTAAGGTTTCTGTTGAGAAGTCTGATGATAGTCTGATGGGTTTTCCTTTGTAGGTGATCTTTTTTCTCTCTCTAGCTGCCTTTAATACCCTGTCTTTATCTTTGATCTTTGCCATCTTAATTATTATGTGTCTTGGTGTTGTCTTCCTTGGGTCCCTTGTGTTGGGAGATCTATGAGCTTCGGTGGACTGCGAGACTACTTCCTTCCCCAGCGAGGGAAAGTTTTCAGCAATTATTTCTTCAAAGACACTTTCTATCCCTTTTTCTCTCTCTTCTTCCTCTGGTACTCCTATAATGCGAATATTGTTCCGTTTGGATTGGTCACACAGTTCTCTTAATATTCTTTCATTCCTAGAAATCCTTTTATCTCTCTCTGCCTCAGCTGCTCTGTACTCCTGTTCTCTGTTTTCTATTCCATTAACAGTCTCTTGCATCTCATCCATTCTGCTGTTAAGCCCGTCGATCGCTTGTCTGATTTCTGTATTGTCTTTCCTCAGTTCCCTCACTTCCTCCCTCAGCTCTTGCACATTTCTCTGTAGGTCCATCAGCATGGTTATGACTTTTATTCTGAATTCTTTTTCAGGGAGGCTGTGCATTTCCATCCCTTCAGACTCCCTCTCTGGGGTTGTCTGGTTGATTTTGGTCTGAACCATATTCCTCTGTCTTTTCATGGCTGTATAATTTGGTCACTGATAGTTGCCACGTATGTCAGCTGGGCTCTTTAAGACTTTAAAAAGAGAAGAAAAAAAAGAGAAAAAAAGAAAGAAAGAAAGAAAAAAGAAAAAAAACAAAAACAAAACAAAACAAAAAAAAATGCCCACCGGATGTAGATTCTGTGGGAATGCTCTAGGTGGCGCTATTGCCCCACTATTCCACAGCTGTGACTGTGCCGCTCCGCAGGGCCCTTTATCACTCTGGCAGGGGTGGGAACGAATAGGAGGCTGTTGATCTCAGTGAGAAGTGTTAAGTATGGCTACGCTTCCTCAGTCGCCAGCTAAGGCGTCTGAAACTCCCCAGGACTCCCAGCCTGCTGGGCTGAGTGTGCTGGGGCGATCCGGCTCCTCCACTGGGCTCCTGTCTCTTTAAGACCGCTGAAGAAAGCGCGCGCTTTTTTTTTTTTCCTTCCCGGGAGCCGGCTGCAAGCACCCTGCCGCTCTGTCTCCCCAATCTCCGCTGCACTGCACAATGTGGGTCAGGGCTCCCCGCACAGATCACCGGGGCTGGCTACTTTGCGGGGTGTACTTCCACTCCCTCCCGGCTCTGAATCCTCTCCTCCTGCCGGTGCGCTGGGGTGGGGGAGGGCTCAGGTCCCGCCGGGTCGCGGCTCCGTATCTTACCCGCCTCTTGGGGTGCCGAGTCCTCTAGGGTGTAGCTGCACGCTGTGCGCTTTCCTGTGTATTCTCGTCTCTCTTTTAGGAATAGATGTATTTTCTGTGTTTTCATAGATAAATATAGTGTTGGGAGGAGATTTCTGCCGCCCTGCTCACACCGCCATCTTCCCAGAAGTGTCACATTATTGTCTTAAAATTGCGTGCTTCAATGTTTTATGAAATCGATGGTCAAAAATCCAAGTGCTTCAGAGACATTTACAGGCAAAAGAGTGCTTTTCTGCAACAGAATCTAATAATATTTAATTTTGTGAAATGTAAAAAGACAGTTTAGCCAAGATTTTTAAGTGATTTTTCCAAGATAGTTGTCATATTTGTGACAAAGACTTGAGCTGGACTTAAGAGTAGGGGACCAAGGCTCTCATCACAGACGTACACCAAGAAAAGCAGAATATTATTATTTTAGGATGGTGCCTAGGACATCACACCATGGAGACATTCATTCAACAAATATTTTTTGAACATTTGCGAAGGCCAACACCAGGCTGAAAACTGCTAAAGGTAAAAGGGCTACCACAGGTATGCGATTCAACCCAAGCACAGAAACACCCACTTAAGAACTTTAAAATTTCTTTTGTGAGTTATTCAGACAGAAATTTGACTTAGCCTCTGCTTAAGTCTAAGAGAAAGAAGGAAGGGAAGGAGGGAGGCAGAGAGGAAGAATAGATGATCTGTAAAGAATTTTTAGAAGCATAAGATCCAAGTGCTTTTTATAGAGAGAGATTAGAATGCCCCAAAAGTTCTAAAATAAATGGAAATCTAGTCAAAATGAATAGAATCAAATTTTACTTTTCCCTGAAGGATAGACGGAAAATTCCACAGACACATTGGCCTGTTCACTTCAAATGCCAGATCAAATCAGAGCTGCAGACCGTTTCAGAAGCAGGAAATGAAAGCCACAGGATCAGCACATGAACATGTGTGGAAAAAAGCTCAGGCTTCTGCTCGAAGGAGATCACATCTACCACAATCAAACCCTGCTAACACCCTGGTCTCATTCCCTTGTTTAATCTCCACAATTTTATTGACCCATTATGTGAACAGAAAATAATCATCTAATGGTTTTATCAGTTTAGGATTTAGTGTCTACTCTGTGAGCTGGAAGAGTGAAAATGGATAACTCTCTGGAAATGTTTCACTTAATTAAACAGTAAACAGATTCACCGGAATCAGTAGAAACAGACAGCTGCCTTTAGGATAAAAAAAACAAAATCCTTTCTACCAGATGACTGTTGAAAGTTTTTATTTCCCCCCAAAAACTTTGTGACATTGGAAGTGCTCTAAAATATTTCATCTAATCCCATTTTAAATTAACGAAAATGATTACACTATACCAATGCTTAAAATCCAAAATGGGAGGGTGAGTGCAGGGCGAGCAGGGGGGTGGGGGTGGGGCAGGGAGGGCAGCTCACATCTAAGTCAAGTTGCCCAGAGGCAGATACATTCTTGAGGAAATGTTCCCCAGAGAGGTCACACCAGAGTGCTGTCTAGAGCAGCAAGAGCTCTCCAGCCCGGGAGCTTCAGTCTGGCACCAAGGGGAGCTCTGGGGCGCAGATTATGCCTCAGAGCTGTCTAGGCCTGAGGGAAGGGACTGGCTTTCTTACTCCTGTGTCCCTCAGTCACTGGTGGAGGGCCCAGAGGGAGGTCCTAACCTCCAAGCACTCCTTGCTGGGGCAAAGTGCTTCCAGTAGTTCAGGGAGAGCTCTCCAAAAAAAGAGACACAGGAACTGGTTGGCAGATGCGAAAGAGCACAGGAGCCAATACTGGGACACACCGGCAGCCCTGAGGGATGGCCGAGGCTCTGGGGGGAGTGGCCGTGTCATCCACTGCCGTCACCAACCGCAGGGAAGAGCTGTGGGTGATGGGATTCGAGAATTTTCTCTGTGGATGCCCACTGAGCAGAGCCTGCTGCAGTAGCTGGCAGCACCCACGTCCAGGCCTGTCCTCCGCCTCACCTCTCCACCACGTCCCTGAGCGCTCCTCTCAGCTCTCGTCTCCTCTCCCTGGCCCGCTCCATCTCTGCCATGCTGGCTTTCTCCCTCACCCGGGAACATGCCAGCCTCATTCCTGCAGAGAATCTTGGCACCTAGGCATCCGGATCCCTCTCATATCCTCAGGACGGCTCCTTGGTGTCACTCAGGCATCAGCACAGATAACTGCTCCTCTGATGAACCCCTGCAACCTATCCATGCTCTCAAACTCATTCCACACCACCCGTGTCACCTCCTGTCGGAGCTCATCAACACTGGAAATCCTCTTGGCCGCTGACGGGTTTCCTTGCACTAGATCATAAGCCCCACAAGGGCACAGACGGTCTGTTTTATCCACACAGAACAGCACTTAGAACAGCTAATGGCATGGTGGAAGCACAGTATAAGAACCCCAAAACTATTTGTCTCATGATCTGTAAGGAGTGGCTCGGGTATTTTTACCAAAGGTTGTGAATGATTTGCTTTTTAACAATTATTTAAGTTTAGGATTAGAGCTTCCTTGGACCCATTCAACCCCAACCCCAAGCCTGGGGTTCCTCCTCAGTGACCCCAAGCAACCTGTACTCCACACATCGCAAACCTCTGCATGAAACATTGCAATTGTCTGATTATCACAGAAGCCCAGGAATCGGGCCTCCCTTATTCACCAGACATGTGGTCAGCAAGCAATAAATATATGTTGAATAAAAAAGTTAATGAATGGATCAATGTATGAAAAATTTTTTTAAAACCTTGTCATTACTCTTTTAGTTAAAAAATCTTTCATAAAGCTTCTTTATAAACCTAATCAACTGATAAATATTTGTAAATGTTATAACCTTGAAAACACTCAGAAATTATCTCGCTTAGTCTCTAGGAGGGAAATTAAGAGTTCTTAATAAGATAATATTCATGAACAGTGCTTCTCCAACTATTTGTAGGTTTTTTTTTCCTTTTTCTTAATTTCCAATCTATTACAGACCAATACTTTTGGTCTATATTCTGTTCAGCAAGATAAATCTACTGATCATGTGCTGGAATACCATGGAATTATTGAATCGCTGTAAACATTTCTAAACACTTACTCTCAATTTGTACTTATCGCCTTATGGACCAGAAACATACCCGTCTGAAGACCACGAGAATAGCAGCGGCCTAGATAACTGAAGTACGTCCTTTCAAAAACAATATTGTTGTCACAGAGACCCTAGCTGATTCTCCCAGAGCCACTGCCCTAAGTACAGGGACCTGGGGGACTAACCACAGAGTTGTCAATTCCAGAACAACCAGGACAGGGCAAGAGTGAGCCTGGAGGCGAGGGCCATGGCCAAGTACGTAGGGCTGAACTAGGCTCCCCATGTAAACCCAGGAAGTCCTACCCTTCTGAAGTCCTGTGTACAGTTTCACTTGAGAAAAGTCTCCTGCTGCTAAGAACAAAAATAGAATGCCACTCATTTTCTAACATTTATTTTACAGAGGAGATGAGGCCAAGGAAATCACTACACTTGCTACATGAGCACTTGCACGCACATGGATTTTCTTGGATTCTGAAATTTAATACATTTTCTTAAAAAGGGAGTGAGCGCAGAAGTACAAGATTCCATATGAAATCTAAATTCCTATCACTATAATTAAGAACAGAAACTTTCAGTATCTCTCCTTTGTATACCTGAACACTATCTCAGAAGGGAGAGGAAAGGTCTTCCCATGCCTTGCAGGATGGCCAGGTGGGTTTGGGATTTACAGCCCTAGTCAAGTACAGACGTAATCACAGTTCTGACTCATCATTGAGTATTTTAATCCATTTTTTAAAAAGAAATTCCCCGAAGTAATTCTTATCTTCTGATGTCCTTTTGAAATTTGGGTTAATGCTAAAAGACGTCCCCAGAGACGTGCACCTCATTTACTCATGATCTCTTGGTAATTCCAGGGTAGACACAAATGACAAAGAAAGAAATCCATACCATGGCAAAATTACCTAATTGACTGTAACTAATCTAAATTGTGCAACATAAACCCACTAACTAACATGGTGAGTATTTGTGATACAGTTTTCAGATTCTCTAGCCCAGAAGTTTTTTTTTATTTCACAGTTGCTTTTGCTACTCAACAGATCCTTAAATGGCTTCGTCTTTACATGGAGGTAAGTACAAAAGACAGAAGTCACTTGATTAATTGGGAAGTAACTTCAAATCCCACCAGTACCTTTTTTCTGTACTAATCACTGAGTATGCATCTTGGTAAATATTCCATTTAATATCCTTAAATGGCTTCGTCTTTACATGGAGGTAAGTACAAAAGACAGAAGTCACTTGATTAATTGGGAAGTAACTTCAAATCCCACCAGTACCTTTTTTCTGTACTAATCACTGAGTATGCATCTTGGTAAATATTCCATTTTATTTAGTAAATTTACTAATAGCTAAGAAAACAGAATTTAGAAAGTAATAATAGTAAGATGGTTTAGCATGACTAAAGTTAATTACCACTTCGGCTCTATCAGATTTATTGCTTTGAAAAAGCACTAAAACAAACTGTTGTGAACTCTACCACAAAAGAAGTTAGAACTTCCTTGTACTGACAACAGGGAGTCCTTGCTTCCTTTGATGGATTATTGTTAGCCTCCATCGTAGATGACAAGTTGCAGTTCTGTGCTGATACAGACATTAAAGAAACAAAGAAATCCAGAGAACTTTCAGCCCCATACCTAGCTGGCAATGAAAAATTTTTAAATCATTTCTCCAATTTCTTTACTGTGTTTGTTTCTTTTTCCTCAAAATTATTTTAACAGTGGCTCTTTGGGGAAAAAAAGTGGCTAAAATAAGACAGAATTTACATAGAGAATTACAACAAGAAATAAGAAAACTGTGAAAATGCATTGGTTAAGTGTTAACTTCTTAATCTTCATAACTGTCCCATGGTGATGAGAAATGCTAACAGGGGCAGATGAGTGAAGGGCAATGGGAACGCACTATACTACTTCTGTAGATTTATGTAAGTCCAAAATTAAGGTCCAAATAAACACTTAATAATGCATTGGCCACTTGAACAGTTTATTTAAAGTTCTTGGAGAATAGAGAAAGTGTATTCTTTTCACAAAAAATAATTACACTGAATCTCACAGGTATGTGGCACATGGTCTATTCAAACTGGTTGTGTTTAGGAAATTGTGTTGTGAGCTTTTTCAAAGCTCAACAGGAAGTATGTGTGGAGCCCACAGAACAGAAACAGTTACTACAACAAAGAACCTTAGGGAACACCTAGCATCGAGGGTCTAACACCTTCCAGACCCAGGAATAGAATGTAATAGGACAGTCATGGAGGAGATGAGGGAAGTAGGGGAGGGAGGCACTCACTCAAATCTGAGAAGGCATACCCTCCCTAAAAGGATTCAAAATCACATTAAAAATGAAGCAAAACAAAACACCTGCCTGGGACAAACAGATCTACAGGTCATCACAGATCATGACTCAATGGCCTTTACTTAACACCAGAGGAAACTCAGGCCCAGAAGGGGAAAGTGTGTCCAAGGCCCCACAGCACCTTGAAGAGTAGGAGAACAGAGCCCAGTTCCCCTTCAGGGTCTGAATATGATAGCAGTGGCAAACTGGGGTAGATGCAAAAGTGAGAAATTGTTGCCATTGGCCCTTAGCCTAGGGCAAAGGGAGATGGAACAATTGGGGCTTGCATAACAACACCTCCTGGGCCTGGGCGTGCTCACAACCACCTGTTCATCGCAGTTCCCTCGTGTGAAACAGGTAGGTGGTGTATTTCAATATGATCCTACATTGGGAAACAAAGATGCAGGTGCTACAGGACCTCCTGGGTGGAGTGTGTTGCCAGCTAAGGGCAAGTAGTGTCACGGCCTTGCTCTTGAGTCAGTACACTTGACCCCTTCTTGTGCAAACAGTTTATAGGTTAAACAATTTTCTATTTTATATTTAAACAAATACTTGGGGGTAAAAAGAATGAAAATTTCTAATAGGATTCTGACTGTTTCTCACTCATTCCCCCAAATATTCATTGACCGTCTGCCTTAAGTTAGACACTCCTTTATAAGTTTGCCTTCGTTTTCCTCCTCTGCCAACACTACTCCACATCAGATGAGGGCTGCTCCAAAATCAGCTAGAATGTGTAGCAACAGACACCATTATAATGTCCTTATTTTCAAGCTTTATTCCCATTCAAACTCGTCTCTCTCATGATCAAGGGAAATACCTGCAGATAAGTAGTTTTGATGGATGCCCTCAGCTGCCACTGTGTGCTGACATGTGACTTGTCCGTGTGTGCGCCTGGCGAGGCTGCTAACTCAACTCATGACGTGGTTTATAAAGTGTCAGAACAGATGAATCTGGGACCCAGATATTAAGTCAATCTCAGAAAGCAAGAAAGATCTAGATGATAAGAAGGAAGAGTTTATGTTAACTAATCAATAAAAATAACTAAAGGAGTCCACCAAATTTCTCTTTTCTGATTGGCCCCAAACACAGTAGGATTACATTATGTTCCCTGTTTCTGTGTGTGAGAGAAAAGTGACAATGATATTCATTCATTCCTTCAAGAAATAATTACCAAGCCCCTCAAACATGCCCACCTGAACTACAGCAACCACTTCCTATCTGGCCACCCAACTTCCTGTTTCTCCCTCCTCCCAGTAAGAAATCTGTCCTTCACACACAGCAATAAAAGCACCCTTTTTATGGTTCAAATCTGATCAGTTAAGCTTTTATGGGCTTCCCATTTCTCTTGGGATAAAAACAAAAATTAACAAGGCCTGTGAGTTGGTCCATGAGATGATGCTTCTGCCCCACTAGCTAGCTCCACTCCCACCTGGCCCTGAATTCCAGCCGCAAGCCTGCTTCTCCTGGACACCCCTGGACCTCTTTACCACTGGACTCAGGACACGACTGTTTACGGAGGGGCCTGTAAGCCTCATCCGTTATGTCTCAGTCCAAGTATCCATTCATCAAGGAAATTTTCACTGACCTAGATGGGGCTATAGCCCCACCAGGCACTGCCTTGCAACTCTTAATAAAGGGACACTTTCAGGCAATAATTCAATAAGTACATGTCTGTCTCCTTTAGGCCACTGTGAATCAGACAGGGATAAGGATGACAGACAGTTTGTTCATCCCAGCATCCAGCACATTAGTTTAAGACAAAAGAAGTATTCACTTTGATTGCTTAATGAATGGAGGAAATGAATAAACAAATCCCTAGTGAAACATGCCTGGGAAGCTCCAGGAATAACTGGAGTGTCACCGTTTAGATACGGAGAGTAAAGACAGAAAAACTATCAGCAAATAAGTCTGCCCCAGCTGTTACAGAATACGGGTTTGTCAAAAATCTCTTTATACACAAGGAAGCCACAAAGTAAATAAGATAAATTCATGTTAACTATGGAGACTACCTCAAGTCTATAGTTTCCTAAAGGAAAGATGGGTATTCACATTTATGTCATGTGTAGTATACGCATGCTCATTGTATGAATGCTGTGGTCTCTCTCCACTGATCAGAGTGTAGAGATTTGGGAACATGAATTCTTCTGGTTACACTGCGGGAATGTAGTCAAAAGGAGAAAAATTGGTGGAGGAGACCTGGTTTCCACTTGCCCACCGACTGACCTTGGAAAGTCCCTGGACCTCTCCAATTATTAGTGTCTTCATTTATCAAAAATCACAAGTAGGACTTCCGGGAAGATGGCGGTGTGAGCAGGGCGGCAGAAATCTCCTCCCAACACTATATTTAACTACGAAAACACAGAAAATACATCTATTCCTAAAAGAGAGACGAGAATACACAGGAAAGCGCACAGCGTGCAGCTACACCCGAGAGGACTCGGCACCCCAAGAGGCGGGTAAGATACGGAGCCGCGACCCGGAGGGACCCGAGCCCTCCCCCACCCCAGCGCACCAGCGGAGGAGAGGATTCAGAGCGAGGAGGAGTGGAAGTGCACCCGCGAAGTAGTAGCCAGCCCCGGTGATCTGCGCGAGGCGCTGACCCACATTGCGCAGTGCAGGAGTTGGAGAACAGAGGGGCCAGGATCTGGCGGGAACGCGCCAGAGAGCTACTGCAGCCGGCTCCCAGGAAGGAAAAAAAAAAAAAGCGCGCGCTTTCTTCAGCGGTCTTAAAAGAGACAGGAGCCCAGCGGAGGAGCCGGATCGCCCCAGCACACTCAGCCCAGCAGGCTGGGAGTCCTGGGGAGTTTCAGACGCCTTAGCTGGCGACTGAGGAAGCGTAGCCATACTTAACCCTTCTCACTGAGATCAGCAGCCTCCTATTCGTTCCCACCCCTGCCAGAGCGATAAAGGACCCTGCGGAGCGGCACAGTCACAGCTGTTGAATAGTGGGGCAATAGCGCCACCTAGAGCATTCCCACAGAATCTACGTACGGTGGGCATTTTTTCGTTTTTGTTTTGTTTTTTGTTTTTCTTTTCTTTCTTTTTTCTTTTTTCTTTCTTCTTTTTTCTTTTTCCTTTTTCTCTTTTTTTTTTTTTCTTCTTCTCTTTTTAAAGTCTTAAAGAGCCCAGCTGACATGTGCTTGACTATCAGTGACCAAATTATACAGCCATGAAAAGACAGAGGAATATGGTTCAGACCAAAATCAACCAGACAACCCCAGAGAGGGAGTCTGAAGGGATGGAAATGCACAGCCTCCCTGAAAAAGAAATTAGAATAAAAGTCATAACCATGCTGATGGACCTACAGAGAAATGTGCAAGAGCTGAGGGAGGAAGTGAGGGAGCTGAGGAAAGACAATAAGAAATCAGACAAGCGATCGACGGGCTTAACAGCAGAATGGATGAGATGCAAGAGACTGTTAATGGAATAGAAAACAGAGAACAGGAGTACAGAGCAGCTGAGGCAGAGAGAGATAAAAGGATTTCTAGGAATGAAGAATATTAAGAGAACTGTGCAGCCAATCAAGCAGACAATATTCGCATTATAGGAGTACCAGAGGAAGAAGAGAGAGAAAAAGGGATAGAAAGTGTCTTTGAAGAAATAATTGCTGAAAATTTTCCCTCTCTGGGGAAGGAAGTAGTCTTGCAGTCCACTGAAGCTCATAGATCTCCCAAAACAAGGGACCCAAGGAAGACAACACCAAGACACTTAATAATTAAGATGGCAAAAATCAAAGACAAAGACAGGGAATTAAAGGCAGCTAGAGAGAGAAAAAAGATCACCTACAAAGGAAAACCCATCAGATTATCATCAGACTGCTCAACAGAAACCTTACAGGCCAGAAGAGAATGGCATGATATATTTAACGTTATGAAACAGAAGGGCCTCGAACCAAGAATATTGTATCCAGCACGATTATCATTTAAATATGATGGAG
>JAVSCE010001218.1:0-104825 GCA_032199065.1 Smutsia gigantea
TTCATTCCTAGAAATCCTTTTATCTCTCTCTGCCTCCGCTGCTCTGTACTCCTGTTCTCTGTTTTCTATTCCATTAACAGTCTCTCGCATCTCATCCATTCTGCTGTTACGCCCGTCGATCGCTTGTCTGATTTCTGTATTGTCTTTCCTCAGTTTCCTCACTTCCTCCCTCAGCTCTTGCACATTTCTCTGTAGGTCCATCAGCATGGTTATGACTTTTATTCTGAATTCTTTTTCAGGGAGGCTGTGCATTTCCATCTCTTCAGACTCCCTCTCTGGGTTGTCTGGTTGATTTTGGTCTGAACCATATTCCTCTGTCTTTTCATGGCTATATAATTTGGTCACTGATAGTTGCCACGTATGTCAGCTGGGCTCTTTAAGACTTTAAAAAGAGAAGAAAAAAAAGAGAAAAAAAAGAAAGAAAGAAAGAAAAAAAGAAAAAAGAAAGAAAAGAAAAAACAAAAACAAAACAAAACAAAAAAAACACAAAAAAAATGCCCACCGGACGTAGATTCTGTGGGAATGCTCTAGGTGGCGCTATTGCCCCACTATTCCACAGCTGTGACTGTGCCGCTCCGCAGGGCCCTTTATCGCTCTGGCAGGGGTGGGAACAAATAGGAGGCTGTTGATCTCAGTGAGAAGTGTTAAGTATGGCTACGCTTCCTCAGTCGCCAGCTAAGGCGTCTGAAACTCCCCAGGACTCCCAGCCTGCTGGGCTGAGTGTGCTGGGGCGATCCGGCTCCTCCGCTGGGCTCCTGTCTCTTTAAGACCGCTGAGGAAAGCGCGCACTTTTTTTTTTCCTTCCTGGAGCCGGCTGCAAGCCCCCTGGCGCGTTCCCCGCTCAGATCCTGCCCCTCTGTCTCTCCAATCTCCGCTGCACTGCGCAATGTGGGTCAGCGCTCCCCGCGCAGATCACCGGGGCTGGCTACTACTTCGCGGGGTGTACTTCCACTCCCTCCCGGCTCTGAATCCTCTCCTCCCGCCGGTGCGCTGGGGTGGGGGAGGGCTCGGGTCCCGCCGGGTCGCGGCTCCGTATCTTACCCGCCTCTTGGGGTGCCGAGTCCTCTCGGGTGTAGCTGCACGCTGTGCGCTTTCCTGTGTATTCTCGTCTCTCTTTTAGGAATAGATGTATTTTCTGTGTTTTCGTAGATAAATATAGTGTTGGGAGGAGATTTCTGCCGCCCTGCTCACACCGCCATCTTCCTGGAAGTCCTCCTGTTTCTCTTGTACTGTAAATGTTCAAAGGAGAATTTGTGAAGGCCAGCAGCTAATAAGAGTGCCCTGGGGTGAAGGATTGTGTGGTGCCCAGCCCCCCAGCAGATCTTGTGCGCTGAGATAGCTTGAGTTCCATCTTGATATTACCTGCAATGGTCACTTGACATTGCCTGCAAGCCATTCATCCATTCACTCACCAAAGGGATCCACCTTTTCATAACATGGCTTTGTGATCAGACCTTAGAAGGCAGTGATGTTGGCCTGTATTCGCTCCTGCTTCTCTGCCTGTAAAATAGAGTATTCCATGGGTGCTCAGTAAACATTTGTTTAATGAGTACCCGACATTCCATTTCTTTGTTTTCATCACAGGCTTCTATCTTCTGGTATCTTAAAAAAATGCCCCAGGGAGAGGACAGAGAGTCCCTTAGGTCTCAACAACAAGTGGACCGTAGGAAAGCAGATGGCAGTCCCTGGTCCCTAGGGAAAGGGAGAGCCAGAAACTGGCCAGGGTGTCTAGTCAGTATGGACATTGGTGTGAAGAGAGTCAGGTTAGGGGCCCAGCTAGTTTTACTAGCAAGAATATCTTGGGCAAGTCACCCAAGCTCTCTGAGAAAGACTTTCTGATCTAGAAAACCAGGCGGGAATGGTAATACCGGATTCTTACCTTAAGAGCCTTACCTGTGCTACTTCCTCAAGGCATTTATTCTACTCCCACAATGTGCCAGGCACTGTCCTAGGCCCTGGGACCACAGTTATGTACGACGTAGATAAACCTGTTTTTCATCCAAGGCGGGGAGTTTGGATTGAAAGACAGTGATGATATGGGATGCTGTGGGCCCATGTGGGGTGGGGAGATCCAGGAGGCCTTCCTAGAAGAAGTGGCAAGTAAAAGGTAGAGCTGTGTTTTATTACTCTTTAGATTCCTAGGTCCAGGCAGAATCCCTCATAAAACAAGGTCTCAGTGAATGATAAATGAACAAATGCATATAAAGTGTGTTTAGAACTGGAAATTATGGTGCAAATGGCAGGTGCTGGTACTGCGGTTTATGGAGGGTAGAGCAGGGGCATCTGAGACCAGCTTTACCTCCCAGGTTCCTGAGGACCACCTGCTGCCAGGAGTTAGCGTCTGCTCCATGGCACTGCCGGCGGTAATGGTGTTAGCCTCTGACTTTTTTCCCTCACCTCAGGGAACAGACTACCCAAGGCTTGAAGTTTTTAGCCAGCTCAGTCACCAGCAGCCATTCCTAATAGGATCCAGATTTGGACATGCAGCCCTTGTCCTGTGGACCATGGCCCTAGGGCTAAGTCTGACTAAGAAGGTAGCTGTTGGGAGGTGGCCCATGGTTTGCGTGAAGCTGTCATTGGAAGGGACCTTAGCCAGTGTCTAGTGCATTGGCCAGATGAGACTGGAATCCTCAGGAGGTGAGACAATGATTGTTCTGGAAGGGGGCAGCCTCGGATTCTGACATTTCATTAGGTGCCTCTTTTAATCTGAGCACAGGTTCCTCCACCAGTGATACAGGTGAGTCCCCTCCTCATGTAAGCCAGGAACTCATATTGAAAGACAACGATGATACCGGGTGCTGTGGGCCCATGGTGTGGTGGTGGGGGCATCAAACCCAGCCTGATAGATCAAGGAGGCCTTCCCAGAGGACGTGGCATCCAAAGAGTAAGGGTAGGGACTGTGTGTGTGTGTGTGTGTGTGTGTGTGTGTGTGTGTGTGTGTGCATAGAGAAGTGTCCAGCAAATGCCAACAAAGGTCTGCACACACATACAGATCACTAACCTCCAGCCTTCCACTACGGTGTCATCCCCAAAGTGAAATTCACTTTCCCACGCCTCCTCCAGCTGACTGAACTTACAGAAGTCGGGGTTAGGTTGGCAACCAGTTCATCTTGGTATCCCCAACACCCAGCTCAGGACCTGGCCCATCTGGATCTTGGGACAGTTTGTGGAATGAATGAACATGCAAATGAATGAATGAAGTTCAGATAATGGCAATTAAGTTATCCAGAATGGAGCTGACGCCTGATGTCCTCATGGAGTAGGGAGAGAGGGATATTTCTGGAAATGACCCTTTTGCTACTACTGTGCATGTTTTGCAATAGCAGATGCATGAAATTCTGCTTGACACTTGTTCTCTCTGATGACAGATGAAGAAACACTTCCTTTGTTCACACTTGGCTCTGGGGGCTGTGGGGACACACAGAGGCCTCAGCCCTCACTTCCGCCACCCTGGCAGACCAAGTCCACTTGGTGGGACCAGTTATGGTGAGACGGGGCTCATGGATCTACAGTTACTTAACAGTTGGGTGAATTGGTGTGTCTCATGGGTACTTGCTGTATTTTGGGGTGCTCAGTGTCCTGCCCGTTCAGGAGAACCCCCAGAACTAAGTCCTGGAGGGAGGCAGTCTCTGCCTCCTCTTGTGGAAGCTGAGGTGGACGGTTGTTCTTCCTGCCGCTGGCTGCTTGGGCCCTGGTGTGTGGCCTAAGCGTGGCCATGTGGCTGAGATTCTGGGGTGGGCACTGCAGTGATGAAGGGCATTTAGAGGCTCTCCAGAGTCGAGGGTCCAGTGGCGATGGTGAGTGTCCTGAGCAGGTGTCTGCTGCGTGACCTTGGCCACATTTCTCTCTGCCTAGTCTCCCTCGGTCCTTAGCCCAGCCTGGGTCTCCAGCCTGTCTGTTGATTCTTGGAGCTTCCTATTATTTTCTCATCAAAAGGCTTTTTTTTCCATAAAATAGTCAAAGCCAGCATCTGTGGTCTCTAATCAGTGACCCTCACAGATGTGCTGCTGAGGCCGTAATGAGGCATCCGCCCCTGATGTGGGCCTTGGTCACGGTGAGCTGGGCAAGCTCTGGATGCGCCTCTCTCGCCTGCCTCCCTTTTACAAGGCCGGCGCCACCCAGCCTGAGCCCAGTTCTTGAGGACCCAGTCTCTAGTTCAGGTCAGTAAACATGGGGCCACCTACTGTGTGTCAGGCATTGTGCTAATAATAAGCACAAGGACTCGAGATAAAGAATCCGTAATTCTGGCCGTTAAGGGGCTTACAGTTCAGAGGTAGAGACAGGCACACAGCTGGATAATTCTGCCCAGCATGGTGGAAGAATAAAGCCAGGCAAAGTTGCTGTGTTTGTACAAGGGGAACCTGCAAAGAAGAGGTGACACTTAAGCTGAGGTTAGCAGGATACAGGGAGTTAGCTTGTAGAGAAGAGGTAGTCCTACAAAAAAGCTTAGTGTGACCAAACCAGAGGAGGTGACAAGCATTCCAGTGGGCAGGGAGACAGAGGGTGGTGGGTGCTTAGTCTGAAAGGGAAGGCAGAAGGGCAAAATATGGGCGACCTATATGCCACGAGTCAGCACACATTTTCTGTGAAGAACCAGATAGTACATTTTTAGGCTTTGCAGGCCATATGGTTTCTATTGCAACTGCTCTACTCTGCCATGGTAGCGCCTAAGCAGCCTTAGACAACCCAGAAGTGAGTGGGTGTAGCTGTGTTCCAATAAAACTTTATTGACGAAAACGGGTGGTGGACCTGACTTAATCTGTGAGCTATAGTTTGCCGACCCCTGTTGCCAAGGAGTTTGTGCTTTATGTCGAGATTATGTAGAATAGATGTGCTTTTGGTCGCTGATAACAGTGAACTCAAACTGGCTCAGTTAGGAAAGGGAATTAATGAACACAGGTAACTGAAATGTCCAGGGATAGGCTAGTCTTTAGGTGGGGTTTGGCCTGGGTAATTTCTCTGCTGTTCTCTTAGCTTTGTCCTTCCACGTGAGCTTCATCCTCAGGCTGCCTCCCTCATGGTGGTAGTGTGGCTCCAGCAGTTCCAGCCTTCACTTCTACTTCTCCCCATTTCTTATTGGGCCACCTGCGGTCATGTGTACACCCTGGAGCCAATCCCTGTAGTTGGGAGAATGCTGTGCGCTGATTGGCTTAGACCTGGGTTCTCGCTTCCTTGAGCTGCTCACTGTGACAAAGGGATTAGGACCACAGTGCCTGCTTGCCTTAGGCCCCAAAAGAGAGATGGTCAGTCCTGCCCAAGCCACATGGCTGCTTCCCAGGGGGCACGGGTGGAATGAGTCCACTTGTGGGATCGTAAGCAGAAGAAGAGCAGTGCAGCCAGATACACGATTGCTCAAAAAAGTCACTCTAGGGACATTGTGGAATAGAGCCAGGCTAGAGGCAGGAGGTGGTTCTGAGACTGGGAGCCAGTAGTAAGGATGCGGGGCTGGACAGTGAAAGGAGGGAATGAATTTGAGAGCTGTTTCGGGATGGAATCGATAGAACTTGTAACTAATGTTTGTGATGATGATGGGGAGGGAGGCAATAAGAAAGAAAAAGTTATCAATAAATGCCAGTTTCTAGTGTGGTAGCTAGGAGAACTAGAAAAGGCACACATTTATAAGGGAAGGTGTTGAGTTCTGTGATGAACAAGGTGAATTACAGAGTCAGTCCTCCTTGCCCACCCACAATGGACCCCACCCTTGATTTTTAGAAATTAGGGGATAGCCAGGAAAAGCTGTGTTACCACAGAGGAAAGGTGGTTCTTCCTTCTCACCCTGTACTCCTTTCTGCCCTGGCTGCCAGGATGCTCAGAGCCAAATTTATGCTGAATTACAGCAGCTACAGTCAGGGCCTGTTTGCTTTGTTCCCTCTGTGGTTTTCTTTTTCTGTTAATTATCTTCATCAATCCTTTTTTGTTGCAAGCTGTCTCAAGTCTATTTTGGAAGGAGGCAAGGTATAAACAAATAAATGATAAAGAAAGGAAGAAATAAGGACACGGGGTTCATCCAGGCTCTGAATCTCTGGCACCTTTCAAAAGTATTGATCTGAGTTAGATTCTTCTAGTTTGCACAAAGCTGGCTGATCTTGGATGGTAGAGATTTTAGGCACCCGGAGGATAGGGACTGTGTCTCCTTCATCTCAGTGTCTCCAGCATGTATCACAGTGCCTGGTACATACTAGGTGCTCATTAAATGTCTGTGAAAAAATGGAGTGAATTAATGATGGCTGAATCATATATTATCTTTCTGAGTACCACTCAAGGGCAGCCAGTAGGGCTGTTTTTTACTTTGACAAGAGCGCAAGGTGTAGGGGGGGGACATTTTTGCCCCCTCCAAAATAAGCTCATACCATCCCTCTGCTTAAAACCCTCAATGGCTTTCTATTGTCATATAAAAGCTAAACAAAACCCAAGGTCCTGAGGACCCAGTCCCTGCCACCTCTCTGCCAGTCCTCACTGGCTGCAGCCCGCCTACTGTTCCCTGGAGAGGTGGGCTTTCCCACCCTGTTCCTGCTGCCAGCAGTTGTGCCCCTGGCTCTTTGCGAGGCAGACGCCGCCTTCCTCAGGCTCAGTCTTTCTGGCACTTCTCTCTTTTGCTCCATCTTGACACCCTGTTCCTTCCCTCCATTTGGACGCAGTGCGTGTGGTTGGCGTGCCTGTTCTTGGGTACCTCACGACCCTCCTAAGGCAGACGCCACATCTCTCTGTTTATTCACCTTGGCTCCCAGAGCCTGGCACCCTGCCCAGCACTTTGTAAGTACTCTCTCAGTAAATGCTCATTGAAGGAAACTAGGCTGGCCATTCATCCATTCATCCATTCAGCCAGTATTGATCGAGCACATGCAAAGTGCCAGGCAAGCACTGGGCTGAGACTTAGGGATACAGAAGCAAACAGAAGAGACATGATGTTCACCCTCCTGGAGTTTTCATGTCAGCTCCTCAGCCTGTTCTGCCTTTAAATGTCTTGTTCTTCACTATTCCTTCAGTCACATATATGTGTACATATACACACACACATGTACATATGCATGAAACAATCACTGAACACCTATATATATAAAGCATGCTTTTATAAACATGTCTATATATAGAAAATGCATATATATATGATGTACATGTATATGAAAATAAGCATTCCTCAAACACCAACTGGTACAAATAAAAAGGTGTTTATATAAAACATGCACATATGTATTCAAGTGCCTAATACTGAATTATTTTATATATTATAAATATATTATATATATATATATATATGTATGTTATAAACACTTACTTTGCACTCACACTCTGCTGGGCACCAGGGAGCACAGCGTAGTAGAAGAGACAGAGAAAACAGCATTTTCACATGCTGGGAGGGCCCCAGCCTCGGTGAGGTCGAGGCAGAGAGGGGACTGTGGGCCGTGAGCTGGGAGTCGAGAGGGGCCTCAGGCCTGCACTGTGCTGAGCGCAGCCTCGCTGGAGCGCAGCCGCGTCCTGGCTGCTTTTCTGCTGCCTTGATGAGGACAGTCTGGCCCCGGTGCTGCCGAGGGAGCGACTTGCAGCAGCTCCTCACATACTGATGCAGGGCTTGCCCACGGCAGAGATGTCTGGGGACTAACTTAATTTGGGTTCTTTTAAGACAGTCAGTGAGATGGAAATTTCAGAACAGCAGGAGACTTAGATCTGGGCAGGTATGAAACTTCCCTTCTCCTTAGAATTTCCAAAGGTGGGAGCAAGGGGGGGTGCGAGAGGCGGGGGCCAAGTTCTCCCCCTTACCCCCTGCTCACCTCCAGCTGACCCACTGCCCGAGTCTCCTTGCTGGGCCTTGCTGCCCTCTTGTCCTGCTGCCTCCTAGATTCTGAAGCCAAACTGAGGGCCCCTTTGGCTCACTTACACTGCGCGGTGCCCTGGGACAGAGCCCCCAAGGGCTTCTTCAGTGGTCGGAGTTCTAGGCAAGGTCACCTATTAAAGGCCACATCCAACACTGGCTACCTTTCGTTTTTATAACAGCTTTACTGAGACATATGGTAGGCAGACTGAGGGCCTCCCAAAGATATCCATGTCCTTCCTAAGCCCAGAAGCTGTGACTGTGTCACCCTACATGGCAAAAGGGACCTTGCAGATGTGACTAAGTTAAGGGTCTTGAGATGGGAAGATCATCCTGGATTACTGGGGGAAGAGGGAGGGTTATACGAGGGGGAGGGAGGGTCAGAGTCAGAGAGGAAGGGGTGGTGATGGACATGGGGTCAGAATCAGAGATTTGAAGAGGCTACACAGCAGGCTTTGAAGATGGGTGAAAGAGTGCCAGCAGCTCCCAGAAACTGGGGACCAGATACTCCGCAGAGCCTCTGGAGGGAGCATGGTCCTGTTGACACCTTGATTTCAACTCAGTGAGGCCCTTTCTGGATTTCTGACCTCCAGAATTATAAGCCACTAAGTTTGTGGTGATGTGTTCCAGCAGGCGTAGGAAACGGGTGCAGGGTATATTTTCTGTATCATAAAATCCACCCATTTCAAGTGTACAGTTCCATGATTTCAGGCCCCTTAGTGGTGCAGCCATGACCATAACATAGTTCAGAATCTTTTCATTGCCCCAGTGAGGTCTTCCATGTCCAGTGACGCTTCCTCTCTGTTGTCAGTCCCAAGTAACCACCAGTCTACTTTTTGTCTCTGTAAATGTGCGTAAACTTGCCTTGGGGGCATTTCATGTCAGTGGAATCACATAATATGTGGTCTCTGTGTCTGGCTTCTTTTACTGAGCATGTGTTTGAGGGTCATAGATGTCGTCGAGGGCACAGCTGCGCTGTCCTCTTACTGTGGGATAATACCCCAGTAATAATACCCACTCACCGTGTTGTTTCTCCGCTCACCAGCTGATGCACGTTTGGGCTGTTTGCAGTTTGGGGTTCTTAGGGTTAATGCTGCTGTAGGCATTCCTCTGCAAGTCTGTGTGGATGTAGGTTTCATTTCTTCTAGGTCGATGCCTAGGAGTGGAATCTGCTGGGTTGTATGGAATTTATTTCGAGAAACTGCCAAACTGTTTCCCTAAGTGGCTGCTCTATTTTGTGTTTCCCCCAGCACTTTACACTGGCTTTTATTTCTTGAAGAATGGCATGTAGCAGAGGGGCTGAGTACACGTGTGCGTGCACACTCATGGGCACATGCATGTTCATATGTGCACCCCTGGAGACCATTTTCACCGCACTGTTTCCACGACTTGTAGTTGGCTGTAGCATGAGATGAAGACGGCTGCTCTCTTTTCTGGGCTTTGTAGAAATGAGCAGTTCCAGCAGCTTCCTGTGTCTCTGTCCCTCTCCACCCCCAATGTAAGCCTCACAACTCAAAGAAATTGTGCGTTGGGGTTCTCCATCCTACATTCTCTTATCACCAGGTTGGTTTTGACATTGCGTGAGGTCTGATTTGGGCACTTTTCATGTGAACAATGAAAGTTCAGGTCATCAGGACACTTGGATGAGTCAGAAGCTAACGCACCATGCCCTTCGTTCCCGCAGGTGGCTCTGCCACGATGTTAGCACACCACCCCCTGGCTGCAGCTCCTGCTTGTGAGTTCTGCTTCCCTGCCCTTGTCTGAGCAAGTGGAGACTCCTCACTGGGTCGGGCAGGGCACAGGAGCAGGCATAGAAGGGTCAGCTTGGAGAGATGTCTTCCCCGGAGGGTGTGCTCGTGAGGGGCCCTGGCCCTGCCATGGGAGCGTGATAGGTGGGGGTGCTCTGCAGACGTACAGCCTGATTATTCAACGTGGGCTTGGTGGGCAGGCAGGCCCCTCTCTGTTCCTCAGTGGCAACAGGAAAGCGAGCACAAGCTTCATTTTGGACAGAGGTCACAAAAGGAATCTTGTGAGTTTCATATTCTGTTTATTGCAATGTGTGCGAAAGGGCCATAGAGACTTAAGTGAGTTACTTTAAATTCCATTTGATTCCATGAAGGAAAAAGTGAGTAATTTTGTGGTGACTGTTACTGGTTTTCAGGCCATTGGGAAGAAACTCTATCTATGGCTTCTGTACCATACCTGGGTGACCAGGTGTAAGGCTGGACCCTGGAGCTGACAGGCCCTGGGGGACATGTGACCAAGAGGTGGTCAGTCCCCAGAGAAGCAGACAGGCAGCCACCGAGGGTCTGACCCCACAGCTTTGGCAGGAGTGGGCGGTGGCATGTTGGCTGGGCTGACCACTTGGGCAGTTGATGGGTGGCAGGAGGGGAAAGACTCACTGAATCTGAGGTGATGTCTTGGGTCAGCAGAGTAGCTAAAGGACAGCTCGAGGGATTTGAACCCAGTTCAGTGGGTGACATTATTGCCATTTTTAGAAGATGAAGAAACTGAGGCTCAGAGAAGCTCAGTGACTTGTCCAAGGCCACACAGTGGGTGAAAGGAGCAGCCAGAAATTCAAACTTGAGGTTGCTTCTGAGGTCACTGTCTCTTTGCAAGATGCTTTTAGAGACTAAGGAGAGATAAACAACACAACCCAACCCTGAGCAGTGAATGAATATCCTCATGACAACCTGCTGGGTCCAAGGGTACACATTTTTGCAGGGACCCACCACTGCCTTGGCCCACATTAGGAAATGGACGTGGCCTTTCGTTGTACAACGAGGAGCTGTTGTCTCTGCGGCCAGGGTTGGCAGCTATTTACTGGTGGGAGAGAGGGTGAGAAACCACACACAGTCTAGGGCCTGGAAGGCTCAAGTTCCTCTACCAGTAAGCAGAGACTCCATCTGTCAGACACCCAATGAGTAGTAGTACAGAGAATAGAAAATACAGACAGAACTCTGTGGCTTGCTTTTTAAGTGAGCATGCATTAATTAGTATGGTAATAAAATAGATTAAAATGGAGGTGAACTTATTTGTAAATGTTGGGGAGGAGACCAGGGAACCTGGGGTTCTGGCTCTTCTTCCTCCTGACCGTGTGACCCTCGGGTGGCATTTCACTTCTCGGAATCTCGTTTCTACTTCTGTAAAATGGGAAGGTTACACCAGAGGGGCTCTGAAAACTATCTGAAAGGAACTCTCTCTCTGCCCATTGTAATTATAAATGTTTATGTTTAGTGTCAAGAGAAGTTTTATCTGTAGACTTTTTCCTATAGTTCTGGATGAAATTTACACAGCTGGCTGTTTTTTCAGTTAAAACAAACAGAAAAGCTTTAGTTTACATCACAACGGCTTATTTAACTCAGGACCTCTCTATATCTTAGGTGGGTGTTGGAAAGCTTTTGGGAGGCCCTTGATAATCATTGAGGGGTAGAGGCCATGTTATGGGGTTCTTTCAACGTTTACTTAACCCCTTTGAGGAGTGGAGGCTTTGACTTGGATGGGATGTGGGTTACAGAACATGAGGGGTCATCCTTGCCCTCAAAGAGCTTAGGTGTCACCTGGGACTTCAACACCTCCAGTGTGGAAAGGGTCCCTGTCCGGTGGTGTGCTAATGCCTCTGAGTGGGTCCGTGTGGCTGAGCTGGAGGACTTGTGTGGAGAAGAACATGGGTCATCCGGCCAGGTGTTGGTGGCCTTTAAGCTGTGTTAAAGGAGCCTGCCTCACAATCCATGGGTGGCACAGAGCCATTGAAGGATTTGTGTATTAGGAAAGGTAGCTAGTGGCAGCGTGGGCAATGGAGGGCGAGGCTGGAGTCTCGGGGTACACGGTGAGGGAGGGGGTGCTCTGTTTGCACAAGGCAGAGGGCCTAGGGCCTGAAGCCAGCCTTCCAGGTGCCATCAACAGGCCCGCAAGGCAGACCTGAAATGACAGCCCTGGCCAGGGCAGGAAGTGGGGCCTGGTAGCAGGACCAAGAGCTTCTCATTAACCCGCGGAGGAGTGTGTCAGTCAGTGCTCTGGGTTGCCAGGGACGGAAACCAAACTCAAGCAGCTTAGGTTGAAAAAAGATAGTTATTGTGTTAAGTGACCCAACAGGCATGCTTGATCCAGGGGCCAAACCATGCTGGCCGGGTTGTCTCCCTCCGTCTCTGGGCCCTGCTTTCCTCCGTGCTTGTTTCTGAGGCGGTCTCTCCTTCTGAGGTGGCAAGAGGCTGCCAGCAGCTTGGGTTCAGCCTACATCTTCTATGTCAACAATCCCACGCCTGGTGGGGTGGGGGGCATCCCTTCCATGGTGGCTCCAGCCCAGGTGCTGGGGAAAGCTCTTATTGGCTGGTTAGGGTCACATGCCCAGTCTGGAGCCTCAAAAGGGCTCATACGGCCATTTAGGGCCACATAACCTGTTTGGGACCAACTACGGAACAATTGGTTTGGAAGATCTGTGCTTTGTTCTGCCCTAGGTGCACATGGAGGGGAGGG
Organism: Smutsia gigantea; assembly: GCA_032199065.1. NCBI lineage: Eukaryota > Metazoa > Chordata > Mammalia > Pholidota > Manidae > Smutsia > Smutsia gigantea. The sequence continues at coordinate 12,287 of JAVSCE010001218.1, forward strand.
ATGGGGATGCTGCCTAGGAAAACAGGTGCCGTTTCCAGAAGGGGCGTGGATGCTGGGCAGGCAGGCATCTGCTGTGCATTGCGAGAGCTCAGCCCTAGCTTCCTCAGCCGGGTTAGGGAGGCTCTGTCACACTGGTGACCTGAACTTGGATGGATGAAGTGGCCTGGAGGCAGGCAAGTCATCCGTGGCCTGTCTTTGGTGCCACTGCCCCATGAATCAGTCTGTCTCCTCTTCTCCCTCTCTCTTCCTTCAGCAAACACTTATTAAGGCCTTGTCCCCCTTCTGAATCCTGCAGAATTTTATTTGCATTCTTCTTGGTCCTTACCCATGCCTAGGGTGGGTGGTCAGAGTGTCTCACATTGGGCACCCATCAGAGTACCTTCTGGAAGTCTCCACAGTACTTGATGTTAATTCTTTCCTTGATGGATCCTGGGGGAGGTCTGGGAGCCCTGGACAGCAACTATTTCCCAACCTGTTGGAAGTATTTAACAGCTGGAGCGCCAGGCTGGTTTCACGAAGCAGCTGAATACTTCCTGCTGGTTTGCGAGCTTCGGGGTGGGGCTGGAGTAGAATGTCCCTCACGGCCCTCCTCCCCACCCCTGCTCACACTCACACCCTGCGGGGCCTTTCTGTGGGCCTGTCACAGAGTGAAGGTGTTACCGATTTTTTTTTGGAGGCTGATTGAGGAAAACGGGGTGTTTGCTCTAGAAATGGCAGCTTTCCCCTCACCCCTGCTCTCCGCAGGTGCCGTTTGGGGGTCAAGGGCCACTGCTCTTTCCTCTGGGGGTCCACTAGGCCACCCCTGCACACACTCTCTCTCCTTGTACCTAGGTTTTTTTTTCCTGTGAGCGATTCAGGAAACGTAAGCCGTGGAGAGTGTGCAGCTATTTGATTTTAATTAAGGAAGTCTGGAATGAGGAATAGAAAAAGTTACTTGTCGTTTACTCTTTCTGCGGGTCCTGGCGGGGTGGGGATGACCCATGGTGCGTCCAGCCACATCATCAGTCACCCGGTGCTCCAGGGTGGTCCAGGCACCCGGGAAGAGCGGTCAGGTGAGGGCCGCGGGGTGGTCAGGTGGGCTGTGGAAAGAGAAGGGGCCGAATAAGGCAAGATGGTGCACGCTTCAGAGGCTTTTGTGGGCCCAAGTCTGGAGCGTGGAGCCTGTGATGAGGATGGTCTCTACCCCCTGAATAACACTGCTAGTGCTTCCTGCTTCCTGCTGGCTGTGCTGCCTTCTGCCCCCTGTGATGAATCTCAATGACCCTCACCACACTCTTTAGTGGTAAATATTACCACCCCCATTTTACAGCTGAGGAAGCGGCCCCCAGAGAGGTTAGGAAACATGGACAAGGTTACCAGCTGCTAAGGGGCAACCGGGTCTGTCAAGTTCCAAAGCCGTGTAAACACCCACCTCCACCTGAATAGTGTCCAAGGGGTATTTTCTCCCAAGACTTTCTCCCTCATGTGTTTTTGGAGGATGGGTGGGGTCCTATAAATTAGAGCCCTAGCATACGACACGAGATTTTATCCCGACCAGCAAAGCCTGCATGTTAGCTGTAAGAGGGAAGAAGAAAAGGTGTGTGTGGGTGAGGGTGGGGGAGGCGAGGGGCAGGCACCTGGGACCTCGGGAAGGGAAGGAGCCCAGAGGGCCTGGGGTGAGTCATACCATCTCCGCGAGCTGGTTTCCTCCTCAGTGAGATGGGGGTGACGGCCACAGTAGTAGCATCTGTTGTGGGCTTCCTCAGTGCTGGACCAGCCTGGGGACATGGGATGGAGGGGCACGTGGGTTAGGGCTTCTGCCCTGGGGCGCTCAGGGCTTAGTGGGGAAGAAGGACTCGCCCCACCTGGGTTCCTCCTGGTGGCCGGGAAGGTGCTCTGCCAGTTGGGGCTGGGGGGAGGGGAGCAGCTCGTGTCCCAAGTCTGCCTCAGGGCACTGCGGCCATTTGAGTGTTGCCCCTAAAGCCAGACGGACTTCTCCCCCTAGCCCTTGAGGGTGCTGCTCTCTGTGGGTGTTTCTTTGGGGCTCCTGAGAATCACCTTCCCAAGCATTCAGGTGAAAAATACCGAGTCTCTAGCTGTGCAGCACAGTCATCTGGGGAGTTTTGCAAACACCCATTGCCGGTTCTGGGAAGCACTTTTTAAAAAGTTCCCTGGGTGATTCTGATCACAGCTTGCATCTCCTGGGACTCACCGCCCATTCCTGCCAAGGGATGGATTCATTAGGGCTGGGAAGAGGCTCCACAGAGGATCTACCACTGGGGGCTGTGCAGCTGCTGGCAGGCAGCACATGGATCCCTTGGGAGGGAGCAGGGCCAGATCCCCTGCCCGTGCGCAGCACCCTGTCCGTGCTCTGTGAGCCCTGGGTGCCCTTGGCTGGAGGTGGGGTGCACACGGGCATGGCAAGGCTTCCTCTGGGCGCTGCCCTGTGACCCACCTGGACCCCTGCCCCTGGAACTGTGTTGGGACACACTTAGGTGACATGGCACAGTATCTTCCACTTATCCGGTGCCCGTCTCCCCCTGGCACCTTCTAATGGGACTCAGTGACAGCCACCCACAGGTCTGGGACAGCAATCAAGTCAAGGTGAGCCCTGTAGAATAGCTTTGGCAGTTGAGAATCAATTTAAACCTGATGGGATTTGGAGATCTGGTCAAAGTGATGCCCACACATTCACTGTTTTTTTGTTTCAGAGTCAGATTTTTCTAACATTTTTACACAGATTTGGTTTCATTGCTTCTAAAGAAATCCTGTTTCTTGAAGTTCTACTGTGGGCCAGCCATGTTTTGAACCTTGTCTCATAGTAAATTTTTAAGGATTATAGATGAAAACACAAGCTTTCCCAAATTATGACACATTGTTAGTAAATGTGTCAGTAAACAAGTGAAGCTAGTCGATGAGTCCGGCTTTGGACCTGAGTGACTCCAAAGCCTGTTCCTGTCACACAGATGGCCCCTGCTTCCACATATGTAAACCAGAGCTGAGCTGTTTAGCTCTGTAGTCACACAGGGCTACTTAAGTTTAAACTAATTAAAATTAAGTAAAATTAAGACTTCAGGCCCTTGGTTACAGAGCCAGAGTGCAGGTGCTCAGAAGCCCCATGGGCTGTGCTACATTATTGAACATTGCAGATATAGAACATGTCCATTGTGGCAGAAAGTTCTACTGGGTCGCGCTGAGGTGGAGTGGCCACAGGGCACAGCCAGGGCTCCAGGCCCAGCCTGAGTGGCTGAGGAGATGGGTAGGAGAGGGGACATTGTCTGACTTTGTTGGTGGTCGGTACTAGAGGAATCAGCCATCCTGGTTTTCCTGGAACTGAGGGGTTTCCCAGTCTTGGGACTTACATTGCCAAAGCTGGGAAATTCCCTTACAGCCTGGCACAAGTTGGCCATTCGGCTCACTGCACAGTTTGCAGGTAGGTGTCATTACTGTGCTCAGGTCCAGGACACAGAGTTTAACAAAGACTTTGCTCAGAGGTCAGAGGAGAAGCTGGTTGAATAAGTGATGGCGTCACTTATATACAGTGTAGTACAGTATATACTATGGAATATGGTGGTATAGTGGGAGCAGGGCTCTGGAAAAGGGGAGCATGGGGTCATGTGCACTGAGCAGGGGCCCCCATCTAGACTGAAGGGAAAACACCTGAACTGAGTGGACACCTGGGAAGCAGGTGAAGGATTTTGGAAATGGGAGGAAGCTAAGTTATGGTCCTGAGTAATGGAGGGGTAGATGGAAACTCCGTAGCTGGCCCTGCTTCTGCTGTGATCCTACCGTCAGACCCCAGACAAGTTCCGTTCCTTCCAGGCTTCACATTCCATCACCTATAAAAGCAGGAAGTTAGACCAGATACCCAGAAATAAGATTCCGTACATCTACCACTGTCACTTTTTCAAGTAAACAGTGATACAACTTTGAAGGCGACACATCCTTACACTGAGAGAGTGTTTGATAATCAGTTGTCTGTTATTTTAGAAACACCACCTTTATCTTGCTCGTCCGTTAGGGGGCTTCTCTCCTCCTCTCCATTTTACAAAGGGTAGGGCTAGAGGCAGCCACGGATTACGGTTTCACTGCGTGATCTGAGGTCTGGCACCCAGGGCCATTCAGCACACAAGAGTTCTCTTCCTCCTGCTCCTTCTCCCCATCTCCATGTCAGGTTTCTTGGATCAATGCTGTGTGAACTTCCTGAAAAATAGAGAAGACCACTTATTCAAGGACACAATAATAATATTATTAATTTAGGGAAATGATTGGTCAAAGCTCCCAAATATTTATTTTGAACATTTACCAACATGTTAAGCACCCTGCTATGTACGTAACCTCCCACCCAACCCCTGCCAAAAAACTTTGGAGATTTCTTCAAGTTAAAGTCAAATTGATCACTTGGACACAGAGTTATAAGTACTACAGCTTCATCAAAAACATTTTTTTAACATACAAGCAGATCATGATACTATGTACATATTATGTATGTGGCATGATAAAAATGTAAGACGGGTATGTAACTTCCGCTGAAATCAACCTTTGCGGGGAGAATGGTTAAGTAAATGTAGAAACTGTGTTTGCATTTTATCTTGCTTCAGAATTTAATCCTGAAAATGGTCTTTAGTTCCAAGAGAAAAGGAATGTGAATGGAAATTATATTTAATAGACACTGTTGAATATCATCTTGGAAAGTGAACTGCCTGGTATAATAGCAGGATCTCTGAGATGCAGGCCCTGGATCCGGGAGATGGGCGTGCATCGGTGTAGTGCAGAATCCTTCAGCTGGAGATGCAATCTCAGGGAAGATTGTTTGTGAATAAAAGAAGCTCTAGTAGTTTCACATGTTAGTAGAGCAAACTATTTGAAATTAACCTTGGTTACTTTTGGAGGGAAAAACCCCAAGCTAGAGAATTTTTATTAACTTGTGGTGGATCCTAGAATCAGTTATGCTGTCTCAAAAAACCCCCAAATCTGTATGGGATAGACCTCTCTGTGCGGAACCTGCACTGAGCAAAGTCTGGAGTGCTTTGTATACTCCTAGTATTAGGACTGTAGAAAGTTGATATATCCTTAAATATGCACATGTGTGTGTGTGTGGACACAGAACCTTCCTATATAATCCTTAATACTTTAAGTACATTCTTGGGCATTAGGCATATCTCTGGTCTTGCAAATAAAAGCAATAGTGCCAAAGGTAGTGGGTCCTGTGGTCATGTAAGAAGGAGATATTCATAGCTAATTAGCACCAGCTATGATCAGGAAGTTAAACAGCTGGGAATGTGTTTCAAGGGACGTCCCCCCTGCTCCAAGCTCCATCCTCCAATATGTTAGCTTCTTTTCTGGACTGCATACTTGACAGAGCCATGGAGAACTTGTTTAATAGAAAAGGACACCATCTGAACGGATCAAGGAACGCTTGAGAAGCTCCAGTGTGGGGGAGGGCTCCTCCAAATGCGTCTATTTCCAGGCTGCATCTCTGGTTCCTTACGGTCCCAGAACCGTCCAGGGAGACGATGCCCACAGTCCCATGAGTCTGTGAGTCTGTTCTCTAGGGACCCTCTGTAGGTCTGGTTCAATGGAGGCTTCAGGCATTGCAGTTTTTTCAGCAACAAATCTAAATCAACCAACACAAATTGGAATCATTTGAGTGGGAACTTCCCCACAAGCATCTCACACTAGTAATTGAGTGCTTGGCTGACCAGAGTATTCAGTGAAACATGAGTTAGAAAGAGAAATTTTGATATTCAGGTAATATGACTGTCTAGCTAGCTAACGTACTATAGACACTTAAACTAATAGTATAGCAATGAAAATTAGTACTTCTACTACTGATATTACAAAGTGCCCACCCTCAAGGTGCTTATGATCTCTTTGAAGGAATCAATCATCGGGCAATGATACAAAACGGCATGTGGTTGTCAAGTTTAGGTGATGGGAATGGAGAGTATGGTTTATGTGAAGGGCAGTGGTTATCTTAACATTGTGTCTACTCTGTTTATCTCCTAATTTCTGACTGTTTCAGGCCAGTATTCAGGCCTCTCCCTTGCAGTTCTTCCTTACTCTTGGCTGCCTTTGTCAGAGGCTTGGTCACACTGTGTTGCAGTGGCCAGTTCGCATGCTCCCCTGAGTGTGAGGTCTTGCAAGAAGGACTGTGTCCCCATCTCCATCTCCCTTGCACCTTTGAGCGTGCCTGGACTGTGACAGTCAATCATTACACTCTTACTGAGCAAACCAAACCATTACCAGCCAAAGGCCCGTGTATGATCTCTTCTGACCTTGCCTTGCCGGTTCAGGCTGCTGTAACAAAATACCACACACAGGGTGGTTTACAAACAACAGAAATTTCTCACTATTCCGGAGGCTGGACATCTGAGATCTGGGCACCACCATGGTCAGATGAGGGCCCTCTTCTGGGTCACAGACTTTTCCCTGTGTCCTCACATGGTAGAGGGGTGAGGGAGCTCTCCGGGGTCCCTTTTCTAAGGGCACTAATCCCATCCAGAGGGCTCCATCCTCATTACCCAAGCACCTCCCAAAGTCCCCACCTCCTAACACTATCACACTGTGTGTTAGGATTCCAACATGTGAGTTTTGGGGGACACAAACCTTTAGACTATAGCATTTATTATTGACATGCAATGTTCATATGAAGAAGAGCAAATCATAATTATTTTTGGATATGTGTTTTTGAGTCTAGTTGATTTTAAACATGAAATAGCAGATATTTTGAAATAGAAGGGAAGCTAAGTGTCACAAGCTCAGGATCTCCTGAAAATGAGTATGGAGTCTGCACTGGACACAACAGTTCGCCCAGCATACCTACTGATGCCTTCTTATCCTTGGTACAACAGGAGAAATCCCAGGACCAGAGTCGTTCATCTCAGCAGGGCATCTAGATGCTTAGAAATACTTCTACTACAACCTCTTTGTTTTAAGAAATATATATTAAAAGATTTTTGGTTTCTCAGAACTGAGGGAGAAATGTGAATATATATAAAAATCACCTTCTGAATTCAGGCTCAGGGAGGCAATGGTAGGGACCAATTTTAACTAATCGCAGTGTTAGCATTTCCAAGTAACTTTGCAAATGGCTGAGTGTTAACAAGTAGCTTTTGCAGGGTCCCCTTGAATGAGTAGATAAGCTAAGTATTTGCACAGTGATCACATTTAATACTTTTTTCACAAAATTATGAAAAGAATTGATTTGCTTGAAAGTCTGTTTTCGTAAGTTTATTAAACATTGCCCTAATAATTTTTACATTAATGCCACGTCTTTCTAATAGTATAAAATAAGCTTCAGCCTTTAGAAGAATTATAATGAATTCTGAATAATAACAATTATCATAAATAGCTAATATTTATGATTTAGTATCTGTTAGCCACTGTTCTGGGGCACAGTTTTATTAAAGTGATTAAGGGTCATTGGAAATATTACAGAGCTCTTGTAGTTGAACACCGTGGTATAAGTTTATGGCGTAAGATTATGGGTATAAGTTTATACTTTTTTAACAGGGAGTGGATGAATCATGGCTTAGAAGAAACAGTAAGTGATCAATAAGACAATAAAATTGCATGATGAATTCACTGAGGAAGAGGAACAACTGTTTGAATTATTATTTTTTGTTTAATTACCATTTAGTAAGTGTCTTCTGGGTCACAGGCAGTGTTGGGTACTTTTACAGCTGCTTTTTTTTTTTTATTACAATGAGTTCTTCACTTCCAGATAGGATTTCCCATGGGCTTCCTCTGACTAATGAGCTCTCCCAGTCCTGTGCTGCTTGGTCCCGCTTGCACATTATGGTCACCTGGGGAGCTGGAAAAATATGTGCTTAGAGTGCCTGTTTCTGCAGAATAGGATCCGGCAGCAGTATTTAAAAAAAAATTTTCCCCCTTTTCCCATGTGCTCTGGTTAAGCCGGGGTGAGTTAGACTCTTTGAGATGTTATTTCACTTGCAGAAAAATATCGATGTAAACTCTTCAGCAATAAGCAGCTGTTGCAGACTTCAGGAGTAGCCTTTGCTCTGCCAGGTGAAATAAGTAAAACACCAGTTTCCTTTGTTTCCTACTAACTGGGAGGTGGACAGTATCAGTAACTGTTGAATGAAGCAGTCTAGAAAATGCCGTTAAGTGTCGCAGGTCCAGAATCTCCAAGTGCACTGAAGTTGTCACCTGGGTTCCGCTCTGTGGCGTTTATCATGCCAGTGACTTGCATGATAAGGTTTTTTTTTTTAAGAAAAAAGGACTCTATTTAAGAAACTTCTGCAATAGAGATAATTCCTGTTAATGAAATACATTTTTATGCACAGAGTACAAATCTGTGAATTAAAGAGTCTAAAAGGACACAGAGAATTATGAGAAATTCTTTTGGGAAGGGTTATAGGTCAAAATCATTTCATTAAAAATCATCTTTGATGTCATAGTAAAGTTGTTTAATATCTAAACATTTTAAAAATGAAGGAATTAAATGGTTTAGTGTCTTGCCTAAGGGTTTCAACCCTGGGCAATTTCACTATGGATTCTGTGAGACCAAGAAATGACAACGGAACGTTCTTGGGGTCAAAAGGGTTTATACCCGGCTTTATTCTCAGGGTGGTAGGTCGAGCACTAGAATCACATCTGCATCCAGCAGTCTGCAGATCCGGAATCCACCTCTGTGTCTGCCTCCGCCCAGAGCACCGGACAGAGCTCTTTATATAGTGACTCAGTCAATAACTCATTGCCAACAGGTGTGGAAGCAGTAGCCTAGCAGTAGGCCAATTTACATCATCAAGTAGTTTAGGGTCAGGAGAGGATCCTGGCCATAGGAACTTTCATTTTCCCCTCATCTGGGAAGCTTAACTTTTCTTTGAAGATTGTTGTAGCCTGAGATCACATGAACTTAACCTAAAAAATGATCCATGAAAAAAAAAGAAATTCCAGGTCACCTTCGTAAACAGATTTGCTTCATTGGCAACTTTTAGTCCTGCCTAGAAAGTCCCAGGAGTCTTGAAAGTGTAATCAGTTAAAAAAAAAAAAGCCGTATTAAATCTGCCAACATGAAGCATTTTCCACTAAAATAAGCACCATTTCTGGTTGAGTGATCACTAAGAATGCTGTGCCCTTTCAAGAACACCTCACTGTATTTGCTAAGAGACCCTGGGCAAGTCATTCTCTTGGACCTGAGACTGTCCATTGGTGTATTGAGGGATTTTGTTTTCAGGTTGGGCATCATTACGTCCCAGGGTCACCATCAAGTCCTGGGAGGGGTTGTGGACTTGGCAAGACCCTGGATCTCTGGGTCTTCTGCCCTGGGCAGCAGAGATGGTACTCTGGATGGGTGTTCGTTTGCAGAGAGAGGAAATCAGTCCAGTCTTGCATGAATTTTTTGAGAACCTGCTATGCATCAGGCATCATAGTACCAGGCGCTGGGGAGACCAGAAGTGACCAAAACAGTGTCAGCCCTCAAGTAGCTTAAAGTGTCCTGGAGGAGACAGACAGGGACACAGATAATGCCGGCATTTCTTGATCTAGGTCAGAGGCTGGCTGGGAGAAGGAGGGTGTCTGTCAGAAGAGTGTGAGCCCTGGGTGTTTTTTAGAAACAAATGTCAAGTAGAGGACATCTCCTTCCTTGAGTCACTGCCAAGTCACTCCCAAGGGAAAGGAAAGAGGTAAGAGGGGGGCCGACGTGGGATGGTTGGGGCTTCCCTAGTGCCCTGCAGTGGACTCAGGGCTTTAGCATGCTGGTGACAGGGCTGTTTGGGAAAGAGGAGGATCTGGGCTTTCAGAAGACCACAGAGTCAGCTCTCATTTCTGGGAGAGACCTTGGGAGGTCACCTAGTCCAGGCAAGTTGCTTTGGGAAGCCCACCAGCCTGCATATCCAGAGCTACATATCCTACTTGTCTTCCCGCCTTTAGGGCTGGACCTTGTGAACCAGCAGTGCTCTCTGGGGGCCTTTGCATGTGCTGTCAATTCTACTTGGATTCCCTATTGGATCCCTTGGATCTCCGGCCTCACTGGGCAAATTCTAACTTGTCTTTTAGTTATCAGCTTAGGTATCACCTCCGTGGGGAAGCCTTTCGTATACCCATCACTTCCCATCCCCTGTTGAGTTAATTAAATACCTTTCTGTGATGGCCCAGCACCTGTGCTCACCCTTGTGGTAACACTTTTTCATTCTCCATTGTAATTGATTGTCTGCCTGTAATTGCCCCATGAACTGATGAGAACTCCTGGGTGGCTGGAATGGTTTAATTCTTGGAATAATCTCTATGGCCACAGGCTTGGTACATCACTGGTACACAGTAGATAGTTCTTGAATATATTGAGTAGCCTCACTTTATAGCAGAGGATGCAGGAGCTCAGAGAAGTTCAGTGATATGCCCAAAGACACACGGCAATCAGAGATGAAGAAGGGTCTACAGCCCCTGGTGTGAGTCTAAAAAGGAGACAAGATTGGATCTGGTTTCTAGAGCCATAGTCCAGGTTGTCTCTGCCCATATCATGTAAGTGCAAAAAGTCACTCTTGTTTTGAGATGGCTGCTTTTCTTTGAGAGGATCCCTACCCTGTGTGCTGGGTTTGTCTGTAGTGATGCAATAACCAGCTTTCTCTTCATGTTCTTCAAACAAAATGAAGAGTTTTGTGGGAGTGAGTTAGTGTACTTTTTCTAATTTGTAGGATTTTTACCTAAGGCCCTACAGTTTTTCCCAAGTGAACACCTTATCCCCATTTTGTATTTTGTAAATCTGGTCAAAGAACCAAATAGAAAAAAAAAATTCCTTTATGTAACATAGCAAGAGCTTCAGAATTGTGATCATGGGCCTGTGTGTGTGTGTCGTACCTGTGCGGGGTGTGGTCTGTTGCACACACTTGACATAGCTTATGCGTCTGCTGGCATGGTTCTTAAATCCCTTTCTTTGGCCCCCGGGCAGTTCTGTGATTATTATTTAAAAGAAAATTTTAAGCAACACTCCCGCATCAACAAGAACAGGAGAAAGAAAACCCTTGCTGGCAAACGGAAGGAGATAGGCAGAAGCAGCGGCTGCGGGCGACACGATCTGCAGCAGTGTTCCCCCACGGAGGCCAGGCGGGGCCCCCACGCCTCTTGTGAATTAAATGAGGCTGGTTAACTGGCTTCCTGTATTTTCAGCACCCACTGAAAAGTGAAGAGAAAACACAAAGGCAGCTAAAGACTTATCAAAGACCCGAAAAGGCATTCTGTTTTCTTCCATGCCTTAAGAAGAGTGCCTGCGCGCTGCAGATGCTGCTCCATTCTCCACGCTGAATGCTGCTGAATGTGGATGTTGCTTATTGTTTTATGAAAACTCCCTTTGATTTGTAAGTTTTTGTCACTGTAAGAGATTTTGCCGGTGACAAAGATGGTATAATATGCATGTTTGTTTTCTTTTTTCTGCGGTAGAGAAACCTACAACAGGAGGTGTTTCAGGGGTAGAATGACGAAGACCAGTTCAAAGTCAAGTTGAGCTGAGCATTTTGCTGGGGCTAGGACTTACCGCTGTGGCTTGAGTTCCAGTATCCTTGGTCTTAGAATTCTCTATCTGAAAGGACAGCGTAGCCCCACCCTCTCCCCAGGACCCCACGGGCCAGCCAAACTGTTTGGTTTGGGTCTTTGTCCTTTGCTTTGCTGTGCGAACTTCAGCAAGTTACTTCTCTGAATCTCTGTTTCTTCATTTGTAATATGTAAGACTATTTTGAACATTAAATGAGAAAAATATTTGTGAAACCTGCTCTCTGAACTATTATGGTATGAAGAAGTGGAATTTGGAGTTGTTATTCTCAGACCATGTATTTGTTATGGGAAAAAAAAAATACTGGCTAGAATGTATCCGGGGCTTCTTGTGTTCTGAGGTCTGTTGTTACTTGCTTAATCCTTGCTATAATTCTGTTTTACAGGAGGAGAAACTGAGGCCTGGAGTTTGAGTAATTCATTCAAGGTTACCAAGTGGGTAAGTAACAGAGCTGGATTTAACCAGGGCCATATGGCTTTAGAGTCTGTGCCCATAGCCACTTCACTGTAAAGAAAAATTAAAGTGGATGGTAATATTAGGCCAGGAAATAGATTTCAGTTCAATAGAAGTAAGAGCTGCCTGCCTCTGTTGAAATCAGAATCCTTGTACATTCTTTCATTCATTCCAGGACAGCCATCCTTTCGCTATAACCTCACGTGACAGAGGGGGCAAGGGTGCTCTCTTAGGTCTCTTTTATAAGAGCCCTAATCCCATTCATAAGGGCTTCACCCTCATGCCATCACTTTGGGGGTTAGGTTTTGACACATGAATTCAGGGAATACAAATAGTCCATTGCAGGGGTAGAGTTAGGATTCACATCCAAGCAGTCTAGCTTGAGAGACAGTGTTCTTAACTGCTGTAAATTGTCACTCTTGTAAGGCCCCTCATGGAAAACCAACTCGATGAGCTTGGGTGTCCCCTGCCCCCAACAGGGCATTTCCCTTTTCTGCCTCTTCTTTCCCCAGGCTTCCTGGTCTCCCCACTACCTGCCGTTTATCTGGCTAGCCTCCGGGGAGCTTTAGCCATAGATGGAGATCAATTGACAAAATGTTACGCAGTAGTCTCTCTTGCATGCTTTTAGCTTTCATTTTAATTGAGGTATAACTTACATCCTGTAACATCCACTCATCTCAATCATTCAGCTTGATAAATTTTTAATAATGTCACATGCGTTGAGCCACCTCCTAAATCAGGGTATGCAGTATTCCCATCACTCCAGAAAGTTCCCTCCTGCTTCTTTGCATTTAGTACTGCCCCCTGAGCGAAGCCGTGTTCCGACTTAGAGAGTCCTATATCTCTCATTTCCTGGATGTCTGCTTCTAACCTATCCAGATCCAAATGTCCTTGCTCAGCAAAAACAAACAAAGAAGAGATAAAAATAACACTGGAAGGAGCATGGGTGAGCCTGTCACTGCACCAGTGGGCATCTCCCTTGGAGTGAGTGAGAATGAGAGACACAGATCATCTGTTCCTTCTGTCAGCCTTTATTCCCATGGCTTTTGAGAGCGTGAGCATCTTGTGCCATCAAGTGTATTTCCCGTATTTATAGATTTTAATTATCACACAACATGGCCGTGAAACCCAGCCAGCTATCTCTTCTGGTGCTCCACCTAAGAAACCAAATGCAATTCTGGAGGGAAATCTGACTGAGATGGATTTATCAGGAGAGAGTTTGTCAGTGAGATGTTATTATGGGATTTTCAAGGAAAATTTTGATTCTTTTCAGTTTCCATATTATATGCTGACTTTAGGCTCTCATCCTTGAGTAAGCTGCAGTTGTGCTGTGGATGAAACTCAAGCATGGTGAGCGGTTATATTAGAGTTGGAGATCTGGAACATTGTGGCAACATGGTGGACTATGCTGATTAATGTGACTCTTTCCTGCTATGGATACAGAGTGGATGAAATACAAGAATTATACCTAGGGGAACTCATCAGAAAGGAAAGGCCACAAGTGTCAAAAATAGAGAAGTCTAAGCCAAATGGTTATGTGAGTTGAAGCCATGACAGTTTATGGGGTTTTTGTACCTGGGTATGGGCTATAGTGTCTGAAAGTTAAGGTTTTAATGCCACAGTGGGTCTAGAAATGAGAACTTTCCACAAGGTGGAATTGAGTGCCTGGGAACCTTAAACATTATACTTTTTCATGAAAAGAAGCTAGAAAAACTATTTGGAGAAACAGAGAGGAAGTTTGCCTTGAGTGGAAAAAACTTACCAGCAAGAAATTAAAAACCTGAGGCTGTACCATGTGTGGTTGTAGAATCTATATTTTTATTGTCTGTGGGCTATGAGACCCCTCAAGCTGAGAAATTAATGTAAAAAGTGGCCTAATACCATGGAAATCCCTAGCACAAACACAAAATTACTCCATAGGCATATTTCAACAACCCAAACCTAACAGGATTCCACAGAAAGAGCTACCTCCTGTGAAGATAAGTTCCTAATTAAATAATGTGAACTATGTAGGAGATGAACTTCCAGTTGAAAGTAATAGAATCATCTAAAAGAGACTATAAGTAGTGTATTTAAAGTGATTATAAAGACTAAAGGTGATATCACAAGTGTAACAAAAGATTAAAAAAGAATAGGTTGATTGGAAAAGCAGCCAAATTGAAATGAAAAATAATGACTGAAATTAAAACTTGACAAAAAGGTTAGCTGACCTGTTAGATATAGCTAAAGAGATAATTAGTGAACTGGAAGACAGTAATAACAGTTTCCATTTCTTAAGCCCTTAGCATGTGCCAGACACTGTTCTGTGTACTTGCATTAGCTCACTTAATCCTCAGAAGAAAATTATAAGGAAGGCATGATCATCTGTATTTTACAGAGGAAGAAAGTAAGGTATTGTAGTTTAAGCCACTTGCCTAAGGTCACATAGCTGGTTAAGTGACAGAGCTGGGATTTGACCCCAAGGTGTCTAGTGTAGCCTAGAGTGTGTGTTTGCAATTACTACACTGTAGAAAATCATCAGGAACAAGCACTAAGTGCTAAAGAGATGGGAATATGAGGGAACAGCTAAGAGGCATAGAGGAGAGACTGAGAGAGGACTATTAAAAGATGTAATGATTAGATGTCCCTTCAGCATTCCTCGAATCCTTAGGTTTCAAGAATTTGTGACCATGCTGAGGAGGAGGATGGGAGAACATGAGTTTCCATCAAAGTGTGTATTGATGTGTGGATATGTTTGATAAAGTTCTCTCTGGGGGATAAAAGAAGCCCTGATGGGTAGCATTTGTTGATTTCTGTGGTGTGAACACTAACACCATGACTGATTTCAAGCTCCCAACCTGATGTCAGTGAACACTGTATTGGGAAGAGATGTGCCCAGTCAGCTGCCGTGAGCCAGTGTGAGCCCCCTTCAGCACACCCGCAGCTCCAATGTTCATTCTGTTGTAAACTGTGATCCCTGGGTTGTGCATCCAGGCAAGGACTTTTTAGGAACTACTACATGTGATACACAGGGCAGCCCAACACAATGGGACAAGTGTGGAGCTCTGCTTCCTCTTTTTTTCTGGTATTTAAAAAACAAAACATTTGTGAGTGTGGGTGGAGAAGAAACTTGCATACTTATCGCACTATTGGTCAGTGTGAAAATAAGTACAGTATCCTTGATGGGCAATTTTCATGGCTTGCCAACTTTTTAAGGGCATCTGCCCTTTGACCCTGCAATTCCACATCAAGGGTATTATCTCATAAATCCTATCTTTCCTATAGTTACATGTGTTGGGTCTGCAGATGTGTGTAATGTATGTTCACAGCAACATTGTAATAGCGAGGGCCCGGCAGCAGCTGAAATGTATGTCATCTGGAGGTTGATTGAATGAATTATGGTATATTCTTACAGTAGAATACTTAAAATCATAGGTCATATGTACTTAAAAAGAATGATCTCCAGGTTACTTTCTTAAGTTAAAAAAAAAATGCAATATGCCAGAAAGCATATGTGGTGTGCTCCAGGTGAAAACAAAGGAGAGCTATAGAAGTGCTTATACACCCCAACCCACCCTCACACACACATGGGCTCGATTATGCATTGTCTATTGCTAGGGGGA
Organism: Smutsia gigantea; assembly: GCA_032199065.1. Classification (NCBI taxonomy): domain Eukaryota; kingdom Metazoa; phylum Chordata; class Mammalia; order Pholidota; family Manidae; genus Smutsia; species Smutsia gigantea. The sequence continues at coordinate 27,830 of JAVSCE010001218.1, forward strand.
TTCCAAGGAGGAAGGCGGTTGGGGGAATACTGTTTACCTCTCGGGGGAAAAGCCTAAGGGATTGTAGTTCTAGGGTGGGTGGAGGATATCTTATTGTATATCCTTTTATATTTTTTGAATTTTTAAACATAAACATATAGTACTTTTTCTGTTAAAAACAAACTAGTTAAAAAAAACTTCACATTGGAAGCTTTCAACACGAAAGCTCCTCTTACTCTTAGAGATCGGCAGGTCTCTGAAGAGTTGCTAAGCCCAGCATTAATTGAGCATATGCTGAGCGCCAGACACTCTCAGGCGTTGGCTGGCTTTGTCCTCAAACTCCCAGACCTAGTAGGTCTCTCCATTGCTTGGCTCTGCCTGGACCTTAATGGTTGCCCAGTCAATGTGTGTGTGATAACTGATAATCCCGTTTTCAAGAAGGGGGGTAAGGTAACATCCACATGCAGAGTCATGTGGCAAGCAAGTAGAGGAAGTGGAGTTCACCAGCAATCTTCAGTGTTTTAACAACAGAGGACACCCAGCTGCTTCTTAGAAATCCAAGTTATTTGGAAGGCATCTCAAGCCTTTCTTCCTCCTGCCTGCAATCCCTGGCACCGCTCTTGAGTGTTCTGTCAGCATTAGTTTTTCCAACTGTATGATTATTTGCTCTGAAAAGTTGGAGCTGTGTTTCTGGATCAAGTGAATCTCTAATGTGCTTAGAAATGATGAAAGCAAGGAGAATTTGTCCTGGGGTGTCCTTTCCTGACTTACCATCTTCACAACTCTCCCACTAAGTATGTATTAAAGGTTTAAGAGACACTGGCTCTATTCACTTAAAAAGACCGAACTGCAGGGCCTTTCTTAGCAAAATACATGTTCCCAGGGGCACCTTTATTACTGTTGTTTTCTGCAATCAGCCACATTTCTAACCATTGTGAAATGTTTTATGGAACCAAGGCTTGCTCTTTTCTGTCCCTAATCATTTGGTAATAAAATTCAGTAAATAGGTTATTCATCTTGACAGGGCTATTGTTAGGATGTTGTTCTTATTTGTTGAACAGTAATCCAAATGGGCAAGAACACTGGAGCAAAAAGCTAAGTGTATAGAAAGAAAATCACAAAAACTGACGTGAATGTTACTTAAGACTAACATCCTCTGTAATAGTCAGATGAAATTCTTGCAAGTGAGGGCTGTTGACCTTGGCACTTTGCTGTCTCTCCAGATGCTATTATGTGTGTGCATTCAGACGGCACCCTTCAGCATGTTCAGTATCCTTGGCCCTCGTGCAGTGTGGGATGTAGTGGTCTGAGTTCACTGTGAGGCAGGTGTGTGTCGGCAGTGTTAACTTGACTCCTCCAAGCGGTAATGCTGTCTTCCCTGCCTGAATGCAGATACAGAGTAGGTTTAAATGCTTTTTTCTTGTGTGAGGCCATTCCTGACTCTTCCCCGTGTTCCCAGTGCCCTGTGTAGGATTTAATTAAAGCAGTTATCATATTGGCGTCAAATAACTGTAATTGTGTGTAGCTATCTCCACATCAGACTGAATGCCAGGAAAGATGGCATGCGGCATATGTCGCGGCACTTCAGATTTCATTAGTCAGGATTCTTCTGCCTTTGAAACAGAACCACCCCAACTGGAATGTGGTTCTGTAGGAGGATTGTCTGGTTTATGTAATTGAAAAGTCCAGGGATGGAACTTAAGGCATGGAGGCCTAAATGTGTCGCTAAGGCTAACAGTTTTTCTCCATCCCTCAGTGCTGCCTACCATTTCTTTTTGGATTGTGGTGGCAAGATGGCTGTCAGCAGTCCTAGCAGAAGGGAAACAAGCCCACTTTCCCAGCAGTTCAGCAAATGTCTCAGAATTGAGTCTCCGGATCTCTGATTGGTTTTTCTTCGGTAACATGCCCATCCCTGAGCCAATCCCTATGGCTAAACAAATCTCATGCTCTGATTGGCTACCCTTGATCAAATGCCCGCCCCCTGAAGAAGCTGGGGTAGGGTCTGCACCTCCCAGAGCACAAGGGTTTAGAATCAGGGAAAGCAGACATTCCCTAAGAAAATCTGGGAACCATTTGTGAATGGGGGGTGGATAGGCAAAAGCAAGGATGTCCAATATAGTAGGTTTTTAGCCAGTGTTTACTCAGTGAATGAATTAACAGATGAATGAGCAAATGAGTGTATGCTGCTGATTCTGAGAGCTGGTTGTATAATACCCAGAGTGGGGTTTTAACAGATGGAGCCTTTGCAGAGAGGAAGGATAAAAAAAGAGCCTTGAAATCAAGTCATATAAAGATAGCATTAAATTAGCTGAATTATTGAATTCAAGAAATAGGAGACCTATGATAGCTGTTTTCAGATGTCCGAAAGGCTTTCACAGGGATGGAGCACGGGCGCTGGGCTAGACATTTTGACATCACACCACTTTTATTTTCATTACATCCAAAAATGCACAAAAAAGGGAAAAATAAAAGTCCTCCCATAATTTTACCAGATAGGGCTCATTGCTCTGAATATTTTGGTATATATTCTTTCAATCTTTTCTCCCTATGTACAGCTGTATTAAAAAAATCTTATTTAATATTGATAATTGTGTTTGTCAGAGAAAGAAACTGTGGCTCAGAGAGTTTAAGAACTTATCTGATATATCAGATCTAGGCACTAACTAGAATTCTAGGTCCAGAATTCAGTGCCCATCTGTCTGCCTTAGAAGCCCTGTAAGCATTTCTGGGTCTTTGATTTACTTGCAGTACAACGAGTAGTCTGAGTACTAACTGGTAGGGTTTTACTACAGTCATATTCTGGAATCTTGATTCTACCACTCTTGCTTATCCACTCAACTCATCTTCATTCATGTACTCAGGAAATACTGCGCCTGGGTGCCGGTCAGGGGTGGGGGTGGTAGACAGAGAATGAGGTAAGGCCCCTGCCCCACTGGAGCTGGCAGTCTAGCTGAGATCCATATCACCCAGGAATGGCTAAATCAACAGCCTCTAGGGATGTGCAGGTCCGTGACACTGTCAATTGCACCGATCCCACACCTCTTTCAGAAAGCAACCAGCAAAGCAAAGAGGAAGCATCCTGCCCCAAGAGCTGGACAGCCTAGTTTCACATGCGCTCTCTGCCCAAGCCCCCTCTCCTAAGGGAATCGGTGTGTGTTGAGGGATGGGAGGCTCAGGGTGTGAGTTACCTGTCCTCATTCTCCCAGGCCCGGCTTTGCTGGGTGATGCAGGGTGTGGCCCACCACCATGTATGTTTGATGACCCTATTTTCTGAACCCCAAACCAGAACCCATGGTGCGAAGCAGGGTTAGGTGAACAGAAGGAGGGAAATGCGGTTCTTGAAAGCGGCCTACCCCAGGTGCTTCCGCGTGGCTTCCCTTGCCCAGGGAGATGTGTATGATTACCCTCATTTTGCAGGAGAGGAAGCTGAGGCTCAGTTGGATCCGTGATTTGAACTTAGGCCTACCTCATGGCTTCAAATCCGATGAGCTTCCTCTTCATGTTCCTCTGATCTGGACACATCTGGGGAGCGGGGCTTTAAAAGGTTCTGGAACTCTGGGTGATAGTTTCATTCCATTCAGGGCCTGTATCCAGAAACTCTGTCAGGTGCCAGATACCGGGTGACCAAGACGCATGAGGGCTCCTGCTCCCTGAGAACTTGATGTCTGAGTTAAATCACTGGAAAACCAGTGACATTTCTGCATAGTTCTTTGCTCAGTGATTCATGCGGCCACGCACGAGGCTGTTAGGATGCTGTGAGTTGCAAGGGACAGAAACCCCGTTCAAATTGGATAATTGGCAGTAGCAGTTGAAGCAGTTCACAGAACCAAAAAGTGGAGAGGATGTAGGCTTCAGGCACACTTTGATCAGGGTTCTGGCTTCATTTCTTTGTGATTCTCTGGGCTTTGTACTTCTGGCTTTTGGCTTTGTTCTCAGGTTGACTCTTCATAGTAGTGAGAGGGCTGGCAGCAGGCCTTCTGCCTTGTTTAATACCAGAGACACTGCGAGAGTATGTGTGCTCCAGGAAAGGTAGAGGAGAGCTCTCAGATGTGATGGCCTGGCTGCTAGTAGCAATCAGACCACAAGAAGACTTGCTGCTATTTCTCTCCAGAGCAAAATTGCTGAGCTTCTCTCTGATTGGATCACCTCAGGACACACCTCCATCTCTCAATCAAGCGTGATGGCAGAGGAAATAGGATAAGTCCCATTGGCTTAGACCGTTCAGGATCCACCCCTGGAATTGGAGATGAGGTCTGAATGACTGAAAGATGCTGTTTGGTGTGAGAGGAAGAGAATAGAGGTTGAAGAGACAGCTATAGTCTCTATGGGGCTCCGTGTAGGAACTGGCTACAGAAATATGAGTAAGTCATTGTCCCTTCTCCTAAAAAGCTTATGTTCTAGTGAGCTTCCTGAGATTTTTGGCAATGATCAGAGGGAGTGCATTTACATTTATTGAATGCTAGTAGGCACTTTACGTATGTTTTCTCAGTTCTTACAATGTCTGGTAAGTATTTCCATTTTATAGATGAGGAAACAAGTTCAGAAATGTTTAGTTCTTACTAGTAGTTGCACACCTAGGGGGACAATAGGGTGTTTGAAGCTGTGGATCCCGTATTCCTTCCTCTTCTTTTGTGATGGTTGTAGAGAAAAAAGATCCTTAATAGAGAACCTGCAAAGGTTTGTCTAATGCCTCCTGTGCAATAAGCAGGGCCTTGGGAGTAGTTACTGCTTTTCATTTCAGCCTTTTATGAGAGGAATCTGCCTGCTTTTTTCCTTCAACTAACTCTAGATGGGAGGAAAACTCTCCCAGGTCCAGATAAGCAACAGATAATTGAATGAGCTTCGAGAAGAGCAGAACCATTGTCAGCTCACATGCATCAGAAGAGATGGTTGCATTCAGATAATTTTACAAAAATGATTTCTCTCTCCTTTTGACTTTTCTGCCTGAGGCTTCCATTCGGTTTTGATGTAATACAGTAACTATTATGTAATTGTATAAAATGCTTCTTTCCCTTGGGCCCGAGTAAACTCACATGTTCAAAATACGGAATGCATTTTTTAGTAAAGAGTATATGTAAAGCCAGTACGATTTCTAAATTAAACTGCCAAAACAAGAGCAAACAAGCTGGATTTTCTGGTTTTCTTCAGACTCTGCAGAGATACAGTATCCAAAAGAGCAGGAGATGATTTGCTGAAAATGATTTGTATGCTGGTGGCAGGATGTCTGTGTTCACACTGTGCCCTGCACCCAATGTACATGTCTTGCACTTTGCTGCCTAGTGATAGAGCACCTGTTTGTTCGTAGGTCTCCTGACCTCACTCACTTCCACGCCATCAAAAGAAATTTCATCCTGGGAGAAATTAACAAAAATAAGGAAGTCAAAATGATAATTGGTGACAAGTTGATATGTGAGATTTTTAACTTAGATGCTGTGGTTTTTGAGTTTTTATATCTGCTTTTTTCATTCCCTCCGCCCCAGGTTATTACTGACAATCTACTTATCTAAATTTCTATTAAGTTGCCTACTGTGTCTTGGGTCTTGGGATAGATTTGAACAAAGCATAGTCTCAATGACTGAGTCTCCAGTGGGGCTCCTCTAAGCAGGTGGCTTCCCAGTCTGTCAATGCTAGTGTAAGGTTTTGGCTGTGATTTACCCTGGGCCTGGCAAACTTGTCAAACTGGACTTCAGAAGAGGCATAATGTAAAAGTGATGAGGAAACAAGAAAGGCCTGAGGGTAAAATGCATAGGCTTTAGAGTCGGGTAAAGACCAGAGAAAGGGGCTGGCTGGGCTCATTTCATTGTCCCTAGAGAGTGACCCGTGTGGTAGTTGTTAGGGCTGATATGTAGGTGTCCTGTGTTACCACAGCATTGTCTAACTCATGCTAACCCATGTGACCACCACTCTAGAAGCAGCAGAATCTTGGAACCTGGCCAGCTTGTGTGTGCATGTGTGTGTAAGCATGTATGCATACAACTAACTACATGTGTGTATAGATAGGAATCTTAGTGCCTGTATGACAGTGGTTCTCAAATTTGAATGAACATTAGAATCACCTGGGGATCTTGAAATTCCAAAGCCTGAGCCACACACTAGGTGTATTAATTCACCAATGCTGGGGGCAGAACGCAGCAGAAGTAGTTTTTAAGCTCTCCAGGTGTGCAGACAAGTTCAGGAACCAGTGGCCAAGGAGAATTACAATAATAACATCATTATTATCATTTGAAGAAGAATGGGGATAATGATCCTGACCGTGTTACTAGCCATCGTCGTTTTTCCCTGACTGCTGCCTATATTCCAGTCTACACTGCAGCCCTGCCGGACAGCTCTGCAGATGGTTGAAGGAAAAGAGGGGATGGTATCCTTTAAAGTGATGTCTGCCACAGTGTTGCCTAATCCAGACTGTCAGGTAAAGCCCAGGGAGATGCCATTACTGGGCTCATCTCGCCGCTCCCAGAGTGACCACTGTGGTCATCATCGTGGCTGAGACTTTAGGGTTCTTTGTTACCACACAGTCACCTGGCCCATCCTGATGGATGCGTCCATCCTGTTAATAGCTACAGTGAATTCAGGAGTCGATATGCAGAAGCACATTTTTGCCAGGGTATAAACTGAGATTGAGTTTATTTTGATTTGTGGCTTGGAAAAAGAAATGAGTGTAGTAAGCCAGACTGTTAATCTTGGGTTGGCTGATTCATCCATCAAAATTACTCCGTGTTTCAAGACATCAGGTTAAGTAAATTAATAAAACATTACTTTGTGTTTTTGTCATTTTCTCAATGGAGTACAGGGTGTTATACAAACCTCATACCATTGCCAATATTTTCATACTTTGTAGAAGGTCTTTCAGGCATAAGCAGCACTATGTGCCACCTTAAGGTAAAAACAGGAACTAAGTTAGGTTGCAGTGCTTATCCAGTGTCCATAGAGATGCCAGACTAGAGTCTTGGGGGGGTGGTAGGAATTTGCTGGAAAGTATGACAGTGGCAGGAAGGTTGTTCATATCAGAGAACAGCATGGGCAAAGGAACAGCAGGAGGAAATAGTATTTATAGGAGCTCTGTAGTCAGCTTAGTATTACTACCAAGAAAGAAACCACATCCCGCTCTTATGAATGATTGGGAAGTCCCATAAAACCTACATTTCCACTTGTTTCTTACCATTTGGCACACATCTCCTAACATTTTTTTCCCCTACATTGGAAGATACTCATGTAATGAAGGGCCGAATAAGCATGATGCTTTTAATCAACCTCATTCACCTTTACCCTGAAAGGTCACACAAGACATAATACCAAATGTTGCACACTGGTTATTAGCAGAGATTTTTTTATAGGGCTCTGTTGACACCTCAGTGATTCAACTGACTTTTGGAAATGAACTCAGCAGTTCTCTGCCTTATAGGAACCCCTGTGACCCTCAGTCTGTGCCCAGAGTCCAGGCCTTGGGGATTGTGCACCTGTGGGCTCCCGCTGGGCATCTTGTGAAATGTTGGAGTGAAGGTGAATTCCAAGACTCCTTCCATGTCTGAAATTAGGTGATTCATTCAGAAACTCGGATATAGGCACTCATTAATGCAAGTGGCCTATTAAATAAAAATGCTCAATAAATGCAGAAATGTACACCACAGACATTTTCTCTAAGTCTGTGGGTTCTGAAAAGACCGGAGCTTGGACAAGGCAGCCTTCTCCTCTCTACCTTCCCTTGGGGAGGGAAGCCTTCTCGTTAAACCTGTGTCCTAACATGAAATCAGCCCCAGGAATTTAGAAAGGAAGCTAGCTAAACTAGTTAGGCTGCTTCTTAGCTTGGACCATATTGGTTCTCTTTTCGTCTTTTGTTTTTCATCTTATGTAATGTGTTTTCTCCTGCAGCCTCAAAACTCAAACCTGTGAGAACCTAAACTTTTTCTATATTCTTAGCTCATGTTTGACACCCTCATTGTTCAGTCTAAAGCTCTGTATTTCAACTATTTGGGCACCCAGCTAGTGACCTAACCATTTTGGCCACACTGGGGAGGATTTAAATCTCACCTCCTTGTACTGCTTATCTGATTCCCTGGTTCCAGGGCTGTGAACATGTTGTTAGTTAAGTGCAGAGTTAAGGCCCTAGGTCTGGGTTAACACAGGCTGGGCTGATGCCGTCTTTGACAGGCTGCAGCTGAGTGCATGCCTTGTGCCGGGGATGGTGTCAGGCTCTTCGCTAGCATTGGGGATACAGTAGTGACAAAACAGCATGACCTCTGTCCTGGTGGAGTGCACAGTATTCAAGGAAGTACAGGAATCATCATCTAATTGCAATTGTGTGCTGAAACAAGACGCACAGGGTCTTCTGACCTGCTTTGCTCCAAGTTCAAATGTGTGGACATGAGGAACTTGGGCAGCAGTGGAGGCAGGAGGCATTATGAGGAGTGTGCAGTTCCAAATGCAAGATAGGAACAGGTGACAGGTTCAAGATCAAGCCTCCAAAGAGCACAAGGGTCCTGGTGATTTGATAAAATTCAGGACAGGGCCTTTCCTGGACATCTTCTCCCTGTCCCCTCCACCCCTAGCTCCCCAAAGCCCAAAGGAATTATTCTTTCCCTTTTATTTTCCAGGCCATGTGTCTATATCATTGCCTTGGCAGTTGTGTTGTTCTGTACTGTAATAAGGTAGTGTGTCTTCGTCTTCTGTGTCCTGGAAGGGAAGGCTGTTTACTGTAGCACCTAGTGTGTTCCCCGCAGTGTATAACCCTGGATGGAAATGTGGATCAGTTGGTTAATGAAAAGGCTCACCGGTTAACCTTAGGGTGTGGAACTAGTCCTTCTGGCATTCACAGCAGCAGATCGAGAGAAGCCTCAAGACTGAGAACGGTTAGCAGGTGCCCCTTTGTGCTCTAATTCACCAAAGCTTCCACTGATTGAGACAGATAATGGGGAAATTCTAACACCTTGGGAATAGCTTAGTAGGTATTAGCTTGTAATTAAATTTTAAGATAAGTTGGCTCTTCTTTTCTGCATCATGTTACTAGTTTTCTTCTGGGCCCTGGGGTTCTGTGTGCATTTGGAGAGGAACCACCTGCCCAGTTGCTGTTCACTCTGGCCACACATCCCCTTCCTGCTGCTCTCCTTCAGGACCACTCCCATCTACCTTGGCCACTTTTCTTCTGTGTCTATGTGCTTCCCTTTTTTGAATGCCATCTTTTTGAACAAACAAAATTGTTTGCAACAGTAAAGGAAGAATTAAAAATTGTTTCAATCCTACTCTTACTCTGTCTCAATTTTTAACTTCTCTACCCATCCCAGGAATAGAAATCCCATCTACCATTTCCCCTTGGGAGTACATGTTTTATATTAATGGTGTTCTATTGTATATCCCCTTTTGTTCTTTGCTCTTTTAATTTAATAATCACAATTTTTCAATCAACAAATGTTCTTTGATCTTCTACTACGTGTCAGGCATCGTTGTAGGGGCTGGAGGTACATACATCAACGAATAAATTGGACATAAGTCCCTGCAGTCCTGGAGCTCTTGCCTAGCTTGTGGAGAGAGACAGTAAACATAATACAGACTCTGGTTAGGAGGTGATCACTATTATGGAAAAAAACAGTCTGGTTTAAGAGACTGGGAGTATGAATTTATGACATTTTTTCTTGTATTGCTACCAGCTTTCTATGTACTTAGTGGTTCTATATTATCCTTGATGTCAAGGGACTGTATATTTAGCACTGAGGACTATAAACTTTAAATCTGGAGAGGACTTATGAGTTATTGAGAGGAAACCTTTCATTTTTTGAGGCAATGAAGCAGGTCTATAGAAAAGAAATGACTTGCTCAAATTGACAAAGCCTCTAAAGTGGTAAAGCAGGGGCTTTGACATTTTAATTAAGTTGATTTTCATTCATTCTAAAGACAGTTCTTTAAGAATCCTGCTATGCTGTTTCCCTATTGCGGGAAATTTGTTTCTGGTTTTTATTGTAAATAACCAACAGTGGGCAGCTTAGTATAAATACCATCTTAATGAAAGTAATTATTAACAGTAATAAATAATAAACTGCTGATATTTATTGAGCACTTATATTTGCAAGGCCCTGTTAAGTGCCTTACATGAAATAACTTAATTCTGACAGTACCATTGCATTTTCACAGAGGAGAAAAAGAAGGGATTCCAAGTCACGTCTGTCTTGAGTCTGGAGTCTGAGCTCTCAGCTGCTGCAATATACAGCCTTTTGAATTTGAATACTAAAACAGCAAATTTCAAAAATCACAATAGTCAATGTACATTTATTTATTTAACACTAAGAGTTTACCAAGAATGTTGACATGTGGGGTTTAATTATATGTCATTGCTGTTTTTAGGATAAAAGTGGTTGAATGTTAGCAATTTCCTATATTCCATCTATTATTTCAGTTAATCCTCACAATAGCTGTGAATTAGGTGGTTACTGTGCCTATTTTACAGATGAGTGGTCTCGTATTTTAGTTGGAGCTTGGACCTGTAAGTGACTTAATGTTTGTAGAGAGAAAGGAGGAAATGAGGGCGCAAAGCAAGGAAGGTAGAGTCGTTTATGCACAGTAAACAGCTGCTAAGACCTGGGTTTGAATCCTGCCTCCAACTCTTGGTAGCTTTGTGACCCCCAGCAAAGTAAAGTACTTACATTCTTTTTTTTTTATTGGGGGGGTTTATTAAGGTATTATTGATATACACTCTTAGGAAGGTTTCACATGAAAAAACAATGTGGTTACTACATTCACCCATATTATCAAGTCCCCACCCATACCCCAATGCAGTCACTGGCCATCAGTGTAATACTTACATTCTTTGTACCTCAATCTTCTCACCTGGAAACTGGGAGTAATAACATCTCTCTCATGATGTTGTTATAAGAATTGAATTACAAAATGGTGTAGATAATTTTGTTCGAAACCAGACAGAAACTAAGCAGTTGATCAGAGGCGTTGGTCAGTAGTTGGTAGTAGTGCTTTCTGTCATTATTATATTTCAAAATAATACTCCTGCTCTTTCCTCTAACTGTGGTGTTTCTGCAAAACACTCAAAAAAATCTTTTAAAAATGGCACTGATACATTAATGCTTCTTGAGGCAATTAGGGATTCTCTTTTTTAACAGATAAATTATCCTCTGACTCTGATGGGGAGCCATGTAAGGTGGGGGTGGAACGGCAGAAATTTAGCCCTGTTTGGATTTCTGGGTCACAGTGGGGTGATCCACCCAGCCTTTCTTCTCTCTTCCATTCCTCTAGTGCCATCTCTGGTTTTATGACTTCTCCTGGCACCTTGGTAAGGAGGCCTAGCCACAGTGGGGATGGGCAGGTGGGCAGAGGCAGCCTGTGTCCTTGGGCCCTGATCAGTCTTGGTGGAGCTCTTCCCTGACCACTAGGTGGGTGGGGAGGGGTGTGACCGGCAGAGCGGAAAGTAACAAGTGGCCACCGAACCCACACAAGTGCTCTAAGTGCCATTTGTGGAGAAGAGCACACGTCCTGAGCATGCATTCTGGGATTTTTCTGCAGCCAGCCCATCTTCGCATGGGGCAGTGGGCTTTGCTGTGGACTGCTTACAACATCTGTGAACTCTGGGAACCAGCCTATCCCTCCTGGGAGAAACTTGGCCTCAAGGCAGGGCTTGGGAGGAAGTGAAGGCATGCAGAAAGTCTTTCTTTTCCTCTTTTTACATTAAAATCTTGGCAAAAAAACATGCTCTTTATTTCTCTTGCCTGTATCAGCAGCATATTCCCAAACTGAACTCTTAGGCATAGTCCTCGCTTCCTCATGCTTTGGCTTTTCCGGCTGCAAACAATTTTGCTTCTCCATTTGATGGGGCCTCTAAGAAGTCCAGGTGGTGAATGGGTGGTGGGGAGTAGAGTTCTGTAGAAATACAGCTCTTCAGCAATACAAACACAGAAGAAAAAATGGGATCTTGTCAAGAAGGAATTGCTATATTAAAACGTGTTACCTTGACTGACATTGAAGAAACCTCCCCTTTAGCTTAGCACTGGGGTTTTGTTAAATACTTTATGGTAGAGCTGTGTGGTGGAGTGTTACAGGGACCTTAACAGCAATAGAGCTGAAGTACCTCTTTAAGGAAAGGTGATGAAGATATATCATGAGATGAAACAGCAGATTATGATTCAAGTAAAGCCATTTTTATAGAAATGTATGCATTATTTTTATGTAGATACAGACACAGAAAAAACATTTGAAAGGGTAGCATATGGTGTGGGAGGTTGGATCATGAGTATTTATATTTTCTTCCTTTTGCTCATGTGTATTTTCAGTTTTTTTCTGCAGTCAGTGTGTATTATTCAGATAATCAAGGGGAAAGAAATACCTAGGGAGCTGGGACCTCTCTTTTACCCTGTCATTCCACATCAGTATTGAGGGTCCCCGGAAGCAGGGAGGACACAGTGACAGGTGTTGGAGTGGGCAAGATACCCCTGGCCTCTGCCTTCACAGAGCTGATGTTTTAGTGAAAGTTTTTTTTTAGTTAAAACATGTTTAAGCTAAAGTGTAAAAATAGCTACAAGCTGTGATAAGTACCATAAAGGGAAAAAAGTCAGTGTCATGGTAGGAATGATAGGGGAGGTAGGATTCAATTTTAGGATGGGTGATGGGGTGGGCTACTTGGAGGAGGCCATTCTTGAGCCTAAAGGCTGAGAAACAGTGACTTGAAGAGGCTGGGAAGCATGTTCAAGGCCCAGAGAAGGCCCAGCAAATGCAAGGCTGTGGGAGCCTATCTTTTGTGCTCACTTGGGCTGGTGAAACTAGGCATGGGCTGCCCACTCGTGAGAAACGTGTGATGTGGGGGAATGTGACTGAGCCTCATGGGTAGGCCCTGCAACTCTGGGGCCACAAGGACAACTTTATGGCTTCTGAGAGACTGGCTAATGTTTTGCCAAATAACAGATGTGTGTTAGGTTTGAGCTGCTGGCTTCATACTTTGGCTCTTCTTCAGTAGCAACTCTGATGCCATCTTTCCTGCTGGACAAGCTTTGAGCACCGCCCAGGGATTCCTAGGCCTCCTACCCCTGTCCTCCTCTGTATTCATTAAACGCACCCATTGGATGCTCATCTGGAAGGTATGCCACTGGAGTCCCAGCCTTGAAACCCTGTGGCAGAAATGTTTGGGAAGGTGCCTGTTTCCTCAGGGATCCGGTATTTGTTCATTCCGACCAGGAGGGGAAGCAGCTGGTAGCAGTCCTTGAATGTTAGGTTGAGGACTGAGACTTGATACAGAGGCAACAAAAACTACAGTCGAGGTGCTTAAGCATATTGCATTGTATATTCGAGTTGATGATGGCAGCAACTACTCAGAGTCCCCTCTAAGGGCAGTTGGGCAATGCAAACTGAGAACCAGGACAGCGTTCCGATCCTTTGACCCAGTAATTACAGTCCAGGGAATTTATGCTGAGGGTATGACTTTTTTTTTAATGGGGAGTAAGAGCAGTAATAACTCAATAGTGACATAGTGCTGTGGGGTTTTGAGCATATTTTCCTCTACAGTGTTTATGAGAGCTTTGCAACACTCCTGTGAAGTAGTTCTATCCATTTCACAGATGGAAAATGGGAGGTTAGAGAGATCAAGCATGTGGCCCCAGTTCACTCTGGCTGACTCAGGCTCTAAACTCTAGCACGTGCATTGTGCCCTGGTAGGGTTGCCCGGAGACTCAAGAAAATGGTGGGAGTCAGGAAACCTAAGGAACCAAGACTGAAAATATTCATTCAATTTAATGTGCTGAGTTCTGTCCAAAGTATTTTATAAATTTTACCCAAGTTAATTCTTTTAGCAAACTTATGGGGAATCTGAGGCTCTGAGTGGTTGAGTAACTTATGTAAGTTGTAGAATAGGTTTCAGATGCTATCTGGGTTAACTCTAGAGCTTTGAGGTGGCTTTGGCTCTACTCTGTTGCCCTCTTGTCTCATAAGAATGCATTGCTGAATGAGGGAACACAGGAGAGGCTGATAGGTTCTTTTCCACAGATCTACAATTTCTACATTTGGGCAGTACAGTTGCCCAAACTTCGCTGGCCCTTGAGGCCACACTTTTCCAATACCCTTCACCTAAAGGCTCTCTTTCCTTGCTCAACTCATCCCTTGCAAAATGCCCAGAGCCAAATGAGTCTAGGGTAAACCAGGACCGCAGAGTGTGGGCCTTTAAAAACTGAAGGAAACTGAGCTATTTCAACATGATGAAATACTCTGACTCTGAGGCCATTAAAATAATAAATGTGACCATAGAGATATGAAAAAGTACTTGGAAGATATCGGTTGAAGCAATGGTATTTCCATGGATAAAGGCTGGCAGAGGACAGGAATGATAACTGTGTGGAGGCATGGGGGTTGGATGTGTCACCATCCAATTAGTCTGCTGGGTCAGGAACCTCAGGGCTGCACTCCACAGCTCCTGCTGCTTCCTCCCGCAGACTGAACTAGTCATAAACTCCTGCAGATCCTTCTATCAGTAAGCATCTTAGTTTTGGTGCTTATTCTTCCTCCCCACCACCAGTTTCCTAGACCAGGCTCTAGGTATCTCTTGCTTAGACCCCAAGACAACGTCCATTGTCACTCTCACTGTAGCCCATATTAGACACTATGGTCAGAGGGATCTTGATATAAAACCCATCTGATTATGTCTCTCCTTTTCATAGAAGCTTCTGTTTCTTGTTGTCTTCAGGAGGCAAGTTCAAAGTCCTTACCATGTTGCATAAGGCGGTCTTTTGCAGTCTCATGAACTCCCTTCCTCTGCCCATGTGCCTTTTCTTCTCGGCTCTTCCTCAATCTCTTCACAACTGAGCTCATCTTCTCTGAAGCCTTCACAGCTGTCCTGGGGAGAGTTGGTTCCTCGATCCTCCCAAATTACAATGAATCATCCTGTATTGATCTGAGGTTACATCTCTTCCAGGGCAGGGACCGCATATCTTCCTTTCCTAGACCCTCAGCATGATGCATAGGACATAACAGAGGGGCAAAAAGGTGTGTTGATGGAATGAATCAGTGATTGAGTGAAACAATTTATTCTTTATAATGATTTAAAGTTGACTTAGTTAAAAGAGATATTGATAGAAAACAGTATTTAAAGAAAGCATCAGGGTCTTCTGAAATTTACAAAAGCAGACAGAGTCAAGTTATCCTTAATGGAGAAACAAACTATGGAGTTGACAGATTGAGTTTGAATCCTGGATCCGTTTCATACTGAGCCTTGGTTTCCTCATTTATAAAATGGACATGATAGTAATACCATATAGGGTGGTTGTGAAAAGCAGAAGAGGAAATGCAAATAAAGGGCTCAGTACAGTGCCTGGCACATAGCACTAAAAAAAAAAATGCAAGCAAGGCACAGTGATTAAGTAATCATTGAGAGCCTAGCACTCTTATGTGAACCTCTTTTTTTTGGTCCTTTTGGTTGTTTTCAGTGTAAAACTTGAAAGCTTTGACCTCAACTGAGATGTGATTTCATTTATTCAGAATGATGAAGAAAGGGTCATGGAAAAATAAATTCACTTCTCTTAGGATCTTATTTCCTGTTCCCCCTTTTAGGATATCCCCCATGGGGTAGTGGTAGAGCTTACTCTTACCCTGGCCAGGAATGGGGTCCTAGGGCTGATAAGGAGAAAGATGTCTCAGAAAAGAGTATTCCACTCTCCACACAGGGCTCATCCAATATTAGTTATTGCTCATCAATGGGCTGTTACCGTTTCTGGACTGTAAGCTCTCCCTGGCTGGCATCATATCTGTATTGCTTCCCAGAGATAAAATCAGGAACAATGGTTGAAAATTGCTGGGTATCAGATTTCTGCTCAGTGTAAAAAAAGAGGTTCCTCACAATTAGAGGAGGGTGACAGTTACAGTATGAGCCCCCTATAATTGGAGATATTCCAACTAAACTGGTTGGTCATGTGCTGAGGATGCATTGGAAGACATTTCTCTTTTGGTGGGAGGTGGGGTGAGATGTTTGGTTACCCACAGCTGGTATTTAAGGGATTGGGTAGGTGTATGAACTCTTTTCTAGTTCAAATTGAGGAGAATGGATTTATATGGACAGGGCTATTTAAGATTGGGTGTCAGTATATAGGGAAAATGGGCCAGCGTTCTTGGATTGTGAGGGCTGTTATGTCAGCATCAATATTTATCGGCTCCCTAAGTTTAGTTGAAATTGATGTAGATTATAATATAGTATAGAACTCCCAAATCATCCTAAAGTATGATAATTAGGGTAAAAGCCTGAAGCCTAGGACTCTTGCCCTTAGTGTGTGCCTTAAAAAAGCCACTTAATGTCTCCATAACCCTCTTAACATATTTCTATGTAATATGGCTGATACCATTTGGTCTCCTTATAACTCAAGAGGAAGACAAAGGCTAAATTATAAATAAAGTAAGAGCTGTCCTTCTGTATTTGGGGCAAAGAGTGATTTCTTGGCCATATCTGGTAAAGCCTAGATAGTTCTTGGATTTTAACTATTTGACTATAACAAGGGTTCACAACCAGGGTTTTATAGATAAGCTCCCTAGGTCCATCAATCCCCTGAAATTGCATGCAAATTTGTGTGCATAGGCATGTTTTTCTGCCGAGAAAAGCCCATATTTTATGGAATTTTCAGTAGTGCCCTTACCCCAAAATGTTCGCAACCGTTTACTTCCATGGTAATGATCAGCTCAGCAAACTGAAAACACCCCTGGGAAAGGTAAGCCGGTACTCATTTGCACTTTAGTATTAGTGAAAAAAAAAATCTGCCAGTTTTCTGACAGCATTAAGATCAACTAGCTAGATGGGATGCTGTTTTTGTATATTAAAGAGAGAGCATTTACGTTGGAAGAGTGACAGGGGAAATTAGGGAAATTTATTTTAAATAATGAAGATGCTGTGCCCTCGGCCACAACCCAGTTCTCTGCCCAGAGCAGACCCTAGAACAAAGTCTCATTTATCTGAAAGGGTTCTGCGTGGCATGGGTACAAGTCTCAAGTGGTGCCCAATTTCTGTTCTCAGACTGATCATTTAACACCTCCCAGGGGCGTCTCCGAGATACCATCACGGCGATAACGGTGTATCTCTTCGGCGGCGGGAGCCTGACAAGCGCATCTGCCACGTCGGGAGTGTGAGGGAGGTCCTGCACCTGGCTCAAGGGAAAGGCGTGCCCACCAGCTCAGCCTTTCCAGGCCGGGGTAGTAGGGGTATGTGGCATCTTCGCTGGGTTCAGCACAGAGTCCTGATCTGCGAGTCCGGAGTTCCGGTTCCTGCCATTTCCGAGCTCGCTGACCGGAGGCAGGTCACAGCCACCTCTGAATCTGTTTCCCATCCGTAAAATGAGAAGGTTGCAAGACTCTGACCCACCCAGATGCCAGCCTCGCGCGAAGATGCTGCCCCTTTAAGGAGGGCGGGGACGCGATGGACGTGGGCCGCGCCCCTTTCCTCTCCTCTCGCGTCCGGCAGACCACCTGTCTCCGGCTTCGCCCCGCCCCCTGAGGGGCGGGGGAAGAGGGGGCGGGAAAGGAAGGCTGAGGATTTACCTTGCGGGGCGGGCGCCCGGCGCATGCGCACAGCCGAACAGGTCCGTGGCGCCCTCACTTCCTGGCATTTCCCCCTTCCCCCTCCTCGCTGTTACCCTGTACATCCGGGTCACTTGCCCTCCCCGCTTTGAGCGGCTGCTGCTACCGCCGCCTGGCTCGTCGCGGCTCCGCCACACGCGCAGGTGCGGAGGGGCTCCCGGTCCGGCCGCAGCCGCTGCCCCGGTCCGGGCCCGGGGCTCCCTCTAGCGCCGCTGAGGAGCCGCCGCTGCGGCTTGAGGAGGGCGGAGGAGCGGGGCTGAGAGCTAGGAGGCTCGAACGGAGGGTGAGTGATGTATTTTTACCGTTTTCCTTCTTCCCGCACAACCCTCGCTTTCCTGCTCCTCGACCCCATTTTGGCGGAGAGGCGGGTGCGGTGCGGCCCGCGCCGGCGCGGGACTTCCTAGTCCCTCGGCGCGGTGGGCCCGCCCCGACGCCCACCCAGGCGCTGCGGCTGCACCTCGGCGGGCGCCCCCAAGCTCCGCAGCCCGGCCCCCGCGGCGCTCATTCATTCGGACTTCCCTTTCTTCCGTCCCTCCCTTTCACGCGCACCTCCACGCGCCTGCTCGCCGCCCCCTCGCACCCCAAGTCCTGCTGCCGCCCGTGACCTTTGGCTCCCCGGCTCTTCCCCTGCTGCGTAGACGTTCGCCCCCACCGCCAGCTCCCTCTCCTACCTGCAGCCGCCACTCCGCACGCTGCCTGCCGGTGCTCGTCCCTAGATCCACACCCCCTTCTCCCTCGGACTCCGCCACGCCTCGACACCCAGTCCTCCTGGTCACTCGCGTTGAAGTCGCTATCTTTATTGCCCCCCACTCCCTTCTACCTGTGCGCGCAGACCGTCCAACTTATTTACTGCTTATTCTCAGCATTTAAAGTCCAGATTCTCAGCCCCAGGGTGTGGTCTTAGTGTGTTTCCAAAGCAGACAATTTCTACTATAATTATCCAAATCTGTGACTGTCAAACTGTAGGGGAAGTGGCAATTGCGTGTGTGTGTGTGTTTTCCTCATGGCTGTTCTGGGCCCTACCAAGTATCTTCTAATTGTTTTTTCTTGGAGTATCTATGCTGGTTTAATTTTCTCTGAACGTATGATTTGGCAGAAGATTGTTACTCTTTCTACTCCACATTCCTCTTCGCTTAGTTCCGTGACCGATTTGCAACATTACCTGTTAATGCCGTTTGCTGGTGAGACTTTTTCTTGTCTCATCTGTCAACAACAGTTAGAGTGTCCGCTGGTGTGCAGAATACTCATGAAATGCCTGAATTCTTGCAGTACCATAAAGTTCCACTCCGGATGAGACAAAGATTTTTAGAATTTGTTTCCATTTTTTTGCCCCTCTTGTAGATTTATTGAGTTTGTCATCTTTTTACTCCTTAATCTTTATGTGGAAAATGTGTATCGGGCTATTTTGTGTTCTTACAGTCTTGCAGTTTGGCAGGCTGACATTCCAGAGGAGTGTTTTATATAGCTAAAAGAATGTCATTCACTTGGGTGTTTGGAACTTCTTGCAAATCATTTTAGACTAGTGTACCTCAAGAAAAATATACTATCCTTTTAATTCTTTAATTGTATTTAATAATAGAAACAGCAACTTTGTATGTAGAACAACTTGATAATTGGGTCCTATTTGATAGCCGGTTTGTACAGTGTTGTATAACCAAAACTGCCTGATTGGCACTCATAAAATGAAATGACAGCACTTTTTTTTTCATGTGGCATTCATACTCCATAATAATGAGTCCCAAGGAAGGTTTATAGTCCTGAAGTACACCTACCTGATACCAGTATGATACAATTGTTATATCAATATTAATAGCATTTTCCAACAGCCTTTTCTTCTCGGTAGCTAGGTACTAAAAAGGCACTTGGCTGTTGGCCCTGTTTAGGTTTTGGATAACCACTGTGGCAGTAGGATTTTTTAACTCATAGTCAAGATGGCTTTTTTTTTTTTGGTGGAGCAGTTTTGCTAGATAATATTTCTTTTCAGTGAACAGCTATGTAGCTGCCTCAGAGGAAACTCTTGTTTTGTAAAATGTTGTAGGATATATAGTATGAACTCTAGAGTATTTGGTAATTGGATAGAGGTTGGAATTTTCTCTCCTAAGAAAGTGGTTGGTCAAAGAGAGGAATGATTAGTAAAGTGAATCTAGTTGCTCAGCAAAATACAATTTCAGATGCTGAGTAAAACTAGGTGAATGTAGTTTATTTCTGGTAGATTATAGGGTGATATTTAACAAACTTAAAATTCACTTCTTTAAACTTTACCCCCAAAATAGGTGAAAACAATTATATTTAGTGTCATTCTTGAGATTATTTGACTCATATTTGAAATGGTTATTTACCTTTGCCTTGTAAGTGACTGAGGGCTATAGAAGGGGGTACTTACTTCATTTTACTTCTAGTTTCATTGGAGAAATTGCTGGGCCATCACTTACGAGGTTATTTGACTCATTAAGTGTCTATGCACTCAACTGTGAGAGCCCATAATTTGCTCTTTCACTGTTTAAGGAACACAAATTTATAATATTCAGAAATATTTAATTGTGTTATGGTGGCATGCTTGCTATTATTTTTCATTCTCCTTTTCTGTTAGAGCACCAGAGTTTACCCCAAGTCCTGTATATTATAAATTCGTGTTCCTTAAACAAGCCTGCCTGGTGCACAGTGGATATTCAGTAAATGTTTTGCATAATTGAATGAATGGTGGAAGTCAAAGAGTTCTTGACTAACATCATTTTGTAATCATGTGGTAGAAGTATTGGAGACAGATATTGATTGCTTTGAGCTGAAGTTTTTTCAAGTAGTTTGTATATTTTGAGGATTGCTGTATTTGATTAAACTGCTATGAGATCTTTGGGCCTTAGAAAGTACAATAGGCATGTCATTTTGTGTTACACTCTAGTTCATTAAATGGATTTGTTTACTTAGAATGGGTATTTGATACATGTATCTTTATCAGCATTCATGAGCAATAGTCAATTCAGATAATTTCTTATACATTTAAAGTTTCTGAAAACATGCAAATTCTTGGATGTGTGAGCTCATCCTATGTTATGATCAGTTCACTAAATTAGGTTAATTTTTCAAAGAATACTTTTTCATCTAGCAGAAATGAAAGACATAACCCAGTAGTGTGACAGTTTCTTAATATTTCAGTGGTGGTGGTGGTAATGTTAATAGTAACTAACACTAACATGATGATTATTACTTGCCAGGCAGTGTTCTAAAATGTTGAAACTTAATCTTTGCAGCAACTCTGTTAGGTACATGTTAGGATTCTCATTTTGCAGAGAAGGAAACTGAGGTTAAGTAACTAAAGTGATACCACTACAAAGTGATAGAACTGGGTCTTGACCCTTAATTATTAGGCTGTAATAGTGAACATCTGTTTATCAAATTCTTCATATACATTTAAGTTAGTTTTACAGCAACCCTGCAAGGTGTAGGTTAATTTCTAGTTAATTGCTAATTAACATTAGGAAAGTAAGGCTAAGAGAGCTTAGGTAACTTGTCCACATGCTCTCCCAAGTAGGATGAGGAAGGCTGGCAGTTAAATTAGGCCTCTGACTTGTAGTCTTCACTAAAATTCTGTTTTGGAGTACTAATTTGAGGTCCTATAATTTATATTATAAATTTAGAAGGCATACTTAAAACAGCAGATCTCAAAACTTTTTCAGCTACCACTCACAACAGAAAATGTTCACTTGTTCTCTACCCTCCTGTGAGCATATACAGGATTATAATTTCCTGCCCACTAGCTGTAGCTTCACCCCTTTCCCACTCATGCAAGTATACCAAAATGCAAATGAGTGACATTTGTGAAACTTTTTAAACAAGGAAATCGTTCTTCGAATTTTGATTCTTTAAATATATACATTCTTGTGACACATCTCACAGACTGATAATGGTACCATGGGTGAGAATGGCTGTTTTCAAAGATACTGGGTGATTTTGTTTAAATAGAACATCTAATGCAAAGACATAGTTTTGTAGCTATTTATTTTGAAAAGATGATCAGTGGTACTATTGTATGTGACACTGTAAAGCTTTCAATCCTGTAGTTATTTTCTGCCATGCAAGTAATCTTTACTTGATGTATTCTAGTTTTTACTTGATGCATGTCTGGTATATATGAAATCTAGACTGAAAAATGGGCTCTCTACTCTGCTTAGAATACTTCTTCCAGTCATAAATTGGCATGTTCTTAGATAATCCAAATTACACTGCATACTAATTTAGGTCATGTACATTTAAAAAATATATGCTGGCTCTGTATGACAGTAATATAGGTTGTAAAGGAAGCATGGGAAAGAGGTAGACAGTAAGTTAACTGTAAGACTGGCTGCATGACTCAGGATAACAAGTTCAGGTCAGTTTGGACTGAAGGCTATGGTGAAACCATTAGAGGATTTTAAGGGAGAAGGAAGTGAAATACTCAAGTTTGTCTTTTCAAAAGATTGTTCTCACAGCATTTGGAGAGTTGATTGAAGGTGAAGTAAGATTGAATACAGGTAGGCAAGTTAAAAGGCTGTTTCAAAAGTCCAGGAAGGAATTGACAGGGATCTGTACCTGAGTATTGACAATGGAGGGATGGTGTTAAATCTCTAAGACGTGATGATTTACTGGATGTGGGCTCCATTGAGCCTTTGCTTTTGCTGGTGGAGTAGGGGATAACTTTCCTCCAAAGGTCTCATTACTTTGTCATGTAGAGATCTGCTGGAGCTAAGGCAAAGCCAGATGTATTCTCAATAATGCATTTTCAGTTGACTCTCTACATTGTTAGTCATGGAGTCATGAGCTGACCCACCCTGAAGTAGGACTATCAGGCTGGAGACTCGTGAGGCTTCCATGAGTCAGGCATTCAGTTTCCACAGAGGCCCAGTAGCTTGCTAATAGCTGCTTCACAAAAGGACTGTGCCTGATAGCTGTGTCAGGGAGGCAGAGTCCAAAACCCCTAGGGGCACCTACAAGTGGAGGCTGCCTCACTGTGTCAGAGGCGCCAGTCAGTAAAATCATGAGTCACAGAGACTTGTAGAGTCAAAGTGGTCAGTGGGTTGTGGGGCCCCAGAGGCACTAGTACTTTTCTACATGCAGTCCTTCCTGGTTGGGAGATGCCCCTCTGGTACTTATAAATGGAACTGTACACCCATATAACACATCAATTCCTATTGTACATTAGGAGGCAACAACAGGACGCTGAATTGGTTCAAATAGCCATCCCCCCAATAAATCACATTCGTTTCCCTTCCCCACTGTAAACCCTGCCCAAATCCTGTTTGTTGAATCTGGAGGTCCCCTTCCTCTATGGGACTAGACAGGATGGTAACAACCTGGGTGCATATATCCAAGAGAGCCATAAAACTTTGTCTCTCTCTAAAGTTCCCTGGGCAGCTTCAGAGGGGTATGTATGGCCTACAGTCCATTCTGGTGGTCAGGGGGACCTCAGCACCATCCCTTGCCATTGTAAAGCAACAGAGTTTGGGGGTAGAAATAGAGATGGAGGGGGGCATAGAGGGAGAGGGCACCTCTGCCCCAGTAGTCAAGGCTTTTGCATTCACTTTTGGTCACTCTCATAGTTCATCCAAAGGGACTTAACAGTACTTTTGGTCCACCGAAAGCTCTGTATTGGCAGCAAGTTCATCATAATTTACATATACTCTTTTAGCTTTGGGGATTCCTTGGTTTGGTGTCATAGCCACAGTGTCTTTCAGTGGTGACATGGGGCTTGTTACCCCATTGTCATGACACATCCCTTCCTCTGCCTGCCCAGAGGAGAATGAACAACAACCAAGTCACCATTTGGCTGGCTAATTTCAATCCCACTTCCCACTGTTCAGTTTCTATTAATTCAACTTGTGTCCATTAATAGGTAGGACAGTGGGAATCCTTATTCCCACATTTTCCCCACCCAGTAGTAGGATTACTCTCAGATCCCAAGGTGGCTTTTCATTTCCCAGAATGCTGCTCTCAGAGGCCTTTATCCTCTCTCTTCTAGAAAGTCATGGCTCTGTCAGTACCTCATCCTTGTTGTCCTAACTGTCCAGAACCATGATGGTTTGAGATCTTACTGTACTTGCAAACCAGTAAGTTGCCCTGCCACATTTTCATGGATACTGGTGGAAGACATGAGACTCCTATATAAGAGGTGAAGGACAGTTTAATTAGTATAGTAATAGCAGTGGGCAGAGAACCACCATTTGTGTTGGTTTCCTGATGCTCAGGTAGTACTTGCATCATATAGTGGGCTACGTTACTGGAGAGAAGCCTTGAGTTTAGGGAGTCCAGTACGTGTGCCTGCCCCTTGCTCTAGAGGGGTACATTATGTTTATTGTACTAGACAGTAAGCATGTCTGTTCTTTGCTCCAGAGGGAAACACTGTATTTTTCAAGGCTGATTGCTATGCAGACATCCTTGAAAATATCGGACACATTAGAAAAAGACCTTTGGAGAATTATTTCCCACCATATTATACCTCAGTAAATCTGACTTTTAAAAAGTGCCTGGCATGTAGTAGGAACACAGTACATATTATTATTTTTCATTTCCTTGATCTGATTTTTAGGCAAACCTATATGCAATGGCCTTTTTGGAATTTTCAGATTTTCTCCAAGGTAAATTGGTAACTAGTAACAGTTACTTAAGAAGTAATGACTAACATATTCAGATATCTTTTTATTTGAAAAAAATCATACATGGTCTTTTAAGAATTTCAGGGTCATTAAATTAAAGTTAAATATGAGAAAACCACCTTTGGGTTGCAAGGCATGAAATTACTTTGTTTTTGTTTATATTAAACTACAGTTGTCTACTTAAAATTCTGGCATATTCTAACAAAACTGTTAATTAAGCACAACAATTTAAAGTGAGCCTTCTTTTCCTTTAGATCTTGGGACAGTATAAATTTAGGGAGTAAGAGACTACCTAGCAGAAAGTTTAAACTTGCAGTTTTTCATTTTTTTTTTTTGAAAGGGAATAGGTCTCAGTTTTATCAATTAGCATTTTATAAATCTTCCCTTCTATTTTATGTAAACAAGCATTCTAAAAATATTATTCTGAAAGAAAGCTTCCCTTGCTAAAGATTTTTTATTTCATTTAAACCTGTTTTGACTTCAATATTTAATGAGTCCTGGTAGCACATAAATATATTTACCAAGTTGATTTAAAAGTACAGAGAAGTTAGCTTCATTTAGTCCTTTCATTTGGGTTAAAGTGTACATGAATTCATTCACAGATTTAGAAGTGTAAAATAATCTTCTAGCTGTGGTGGTACTAGTTCTAAGCTGCTAGTGGGTAAAAATACGTTGATGCCTGAGAATCAGGGCTGAAGCATTTTGGAGATGATCTTTGATAATTGGGGATTCCCTATATTAAAATGTGAATATAGTTAAACTAAAGCGTTTCCTTTTTATTTATAGAACAGTATGTTGAAGCAATAGTCGAAATATGTAGCCCGGGGTTGGCAACCCTTTGAAATGGGTGTGCCAAAGTTCCATTATAGTATGTGTCATGTTGACAACTGGCCAGTGTTCTGTCTTTGGTATGTGTCACTGACCCCTTCTTAGTAGTCTATTAACATATTAAATATGTATCTTTTAGGAACTTCATTTTAGCTGATTGTGTGTTCTTTCTTTATAAGCAACTTTTTGAAATAATGTACATTTTATTAAAATCAGATTTAATTTTTAAACTACTCTGTTTGCCTTGTTTGGGTATGTAGATAACCTATGTATTTAAATAATTAAAAAGAATATTTAAGCACTTCAGAATTCTTCCTAGTTGATGTATTAAAGCAGAACTTTTTTTGAGGTCCCCTCACTGCCTTTGATATAGCAGATCCCTTCCAGGATCTTATCTAGGCCTCACAAGTAAGATGAATGAACACTTAAAAAAAGTATAACTGGCTTTCAGTATTACTGGAAACTGTCCTCAAGTCATAAGGTAGGCCTAAACAGGTGCTCTAAGATAACTTATCCCAGGAAATTTTTTCCCCTTATAGCAAGGTCACATCTGTTTTCTTTTTAAATATCTGGTATAGAAATTTACAAATACGTAATGTATATATGTGTGTGTGTGTTTGTTTCTATATAGCTATATTCCTGTACAATCCTATACAGCTAGAAGACAAAACTAATATGGAAGAAGCAGATGACTTTTTTTTAATCTGTAGGGATGTGGGGCTAATGATTTATGTGGTCAAAAAGATGTGTGCCCATGGTTCTTAGACATACTTTTACAAAAAAGGATAAAGTAAAAATCACCTATAGTCCTGATAATAGATGAGTGTTATGTGTATTCTATTGATACACTATTTTAATGTACATTTTCTTTATTAATACAGTTTTGTTATATCATTGATTTTTTTGATATTTAGAAAAACCTAGTAATTCGTTTAAGAAATGTAATTGTGCTAATTTTTCTTCACTGTTTTTGAAACAGTTGTGTTAAAGTATACATATCATGAAGTTTACGTTTTAAGTGCACAATTCAGTGATTTTTAGTAAATTTACTAAATTCTCAAATTTACAGAAATTACCACAGTCCAGTTTTGAAACATGTCCATCAACCCAGTAAGTTCCCTGTCACCTCTTATACCTAATCTTTATTTCTGTTCCCAGTCCTAGGCAAGTACTTACCTATTTTATATTTTATAGGTTTTTCTCTTCCAGACATTTCTTATAAATTAAATCATATAATATACAGTTTTTTTTGTGTCTGGTTTCCTTTACTTAACATACAGTGTTTTGGAGGTTGATCCTTGTTGAGTGTATCAATAATTCCTTTTATTGCTGAATACTATTCCATTATATGGATATACCACATTTTGTTTAACCATTTACCAATTGACAGACATTTGGGTTGTTTCTACTTTTTGTCTTGTTATGAAAAATCCTGTGGACATTTGTGTGCAAATTTGTGTATGGCCGTATATTTACATGTCTTTTGGGTAGATGCCTAGGAATGGAATTGCTGGGTCATATGGTAAACTTGTGTTTAATTTTTAAAGAAACTGCTAAACTGGTGTCCAGACTGTTCCATTC
This sequence comes from Smutsia gigantea, assembly GCA_032199065.1. Lineage (NCBI taxonomy): Eukaryota > Metazoa > Chordata > Mammalia > Pholidota > Manidae > Smutsia > Smutsia gigantea. The sequence continues at coordinate 54,376 of JAVSCE010001218.1, forward strand.
TACATCCCACCAACAGTGTATGAGTTCAGTCTCTCCAAATCCTCACAACATCTGTCACTGTCTTTTTTGGATTATAACCATTTTAGCTGGGTGTGAAGTGGTGTATCATTGTGGTTTGGATTAGCATTTCCCTAATGACTAATGATGTTGAACATCTTTTCAAGCCATTTTCATATCTTGTTTGATGAAATGTCTATCAAATCTTTTGCCCTTTTTAGTTGAGTTGTCTTACTGAGTTGTAAGAGTTTTTTATATTATCGGGATCCATGTCTTTTATCAGATGTGTGATTTGCAGGCACTTTTTCCCAGTCTGTGGTTTGTCTTTTTATTTTCTTAATGATATCTTTTGAGGTGCAAGATTTTTTGAATTTTAGTGTAGTTCAGTTTATCTTTTTTTCTTTTAAGGATAGTGCTTTTGGTGCTGTATTCAAATCTTTGCCCAACCTGGTCATGAAATTTACTATGTTTTCTTCTAAGAGTTTTTTAGTTTTAGCTCTTGCATTTTAGTTAGTGATCCATTTTTAATTAACTTTTGTATATACTGTGAGTTAAATTTGTATGTTCATCTTTTTGTATATGGATATCCAATTCTCTCCTTTCCCCCACTGAATTATCTTGGTATCTTTGTTGATAATCAGTTGACCATAGATTTATGGGTTTATTTCTGAACTCATTTCTATTTCATTGATCTACATGTCTATCCTGCCCATACCACATGTCTTAATTACTTATTTTCATACCATATTTTAATAACTCAAGTAACATTCTTCTTTTCTTGTAAAAATATATGATCATATTTATAAAAGATTTAAACAAAGTGGAAAAGTGAAAGAAGAATGCAAAAATCACCATCTAAATAGCCACTATTTGGGTGTACACTCTCCAGACATCTCTGCACATGTACATATATATACATGTTGTATGAGCGTGCACACACCCTCCACAGTTAGACATAAAGACACACATCAGTATTTATCCACGCTTATTGTTCTTGTCTGCTTTTTGAGTGAATACATTTATTGTCAGCTTTAGGGGAGAGATAACTGAGTATTTTTTTCCTTCAGGCACTTCTGAAATTCTGAGTTTTACTGACATAAACATAAGAAGAGCAAAGATTCTTTGGCTAAGAACTATGAGTGGCTTTTTCTTGGTAGCACATTAAATGGAATTTATTTCTCACTTCATCTTCTAAAATAAGACTTTAAAACAAATTTTTAAATGTGTGCTCTGTGAAAGGATGATAAATTATGTGTGAAACTTTTAACAAAATCCCCAAATCCAGTTTTAAACATTAAAAGTTTTCATAAATCTGCTCTTGAGTATTAGATATTAGATTAACTTTTTGGCAGTTGTGATAATGAGTGTGGAGCCAGTAAACGTGTATGTGTGGTGATAGAGTTTTATTTGCAGTCATATGAGAACAGAGCCCAGTTGCAAGCTTGGTGTTACCATGTTCATAAAGGAATAATAAATAATAACCTTGCTCTTTTGCATTTTGTGGATTCTACCTTGTCAAATTCTGAGATAACTTGTAGTAGGAAAGCCCTGAAACATGTCTAATCTGAGTGTAGATCATATCCCATGAACAGAAACTCCCTTGACATTCTTGTATGATTTTATTGGTGAGTACAGGGTTTAAAATTACATTTAGAGATATAATGGGTATAAGGAGACCCTACAGATTATGCTTAATTGAAAAAGTGGAAGTTTAATCTCTGGCTGTGGGGACCCATAAAGGTTTTGAGTTTGGGGACTGACATGGTGAGACAAATTTCAGAAAGCCTTTAAACTAAAACTCTTACATTGGTTTAGTGGAAATTCAGTATTTGAAAAAGGCATGCTTAAATTGTGTGGGAAACTGGACTGCTCAATGAAAGTATATACATGAGGTGTTTTTGTACAAGATTTTAAAAGTTAAAACTTGAAATAAGTTTTCAAGACAAAGTTTTCATGACAAATGCTTCCCTTTTACAGAAGGGGAAGCAGTACACTGAAGTGTTAATGGTGGCTATGTGTGGTGGGATTATGGATTTTTCTATTTGCTTTTTGTGGAAAACTTAGAAAAATGTTAACTATATTATGTAATAAGATGTTAAAATGGAACTTTTTCATTCTGAGCTTGCTCTAAGTCAGTAGATACGCATTTCTAAAGTAAGTTGCAAGAAGAATACCTTGCAGGTCTTGCAAAAGAAAGAGCCAGAAAATGGATCTTGTGACTTCTAAGGCCTACCCCATCTGTTGGTATAAGGATTCAGGAAGTTTGGAATTGGAAGAATTTTTGAACCAAGTTGTTGGTATGCTCTCATCCTGGGGTACTCCCCTCAAGTATACGGGCTGTGCGGTAGTGACATGGAGAGCTAAATGTGTATCTCATGCAATTGGGGGAACACAGTGAGGTGATGTGTCTCACTCATGCCAAGGTGACAGAGAGGCCCTCCACTCTGGCCAGCACAACCAAGTGAGGACTTGCTCGTTCTCCCAAAGTTCTTTGGGGCAAGGGGTACATGCTTCCTTAGAGTGGATGAGGACCACAAGTGAGAGAAAGCCCATAGGATCCAGGTAGTATGGGGTGATGGTGGGAATAAATGGTTGGCTTCCCAGAGGAGGAGCATTGTTCTGCTTCAGGAGAATTGCAGTGAGAGAGCCACAGGGCTGGCGTGGGTGAGAGCTTCTGAGGATCACCTGTGAAAGCATCCCTGACAGATGGATTTTAAACACCTTTTGAGCCTAGAGAGCACCCAGGCCCTGTAGTGACACTTGACTGCCCCACCCAGGGTTTGTAGTGTGGAAGGGAGAGGGATAAAGCACAGCCCTTTGGGTAAAGGTGCTGCCTAGGGCTAGCCTGGGGACCAGAGGAGAAGCTGTAACCTTGAATGAAAAATTCTGATAATTATATGAAACTGGATCTATCACTTTCTAAGCTGAAGATCGTTTTTATAACTTGAGAAGGACCAAAGTCCTATTAGGCTTGCTTAAATAAAAGTTAAGGGACATTAACTATTGCCTCAGGATAACTTTAAAGAACAGTGGTGAACAAAAAGTTGCCCTATGGTTACACCCCACAGGCTCTGTCCAGGGTAATGATTACAGTTGTTTTTCTAGTAAGAAAAATATTAAATTAAATTTTTACAAGAGGAATATGCCCATTGAGGCGTTTTGTTGTGGATAAAATGTCATCAACTTTGGGACCAGGCAGATCTGGGCTCAAGTCAGATCAACCCTTTATTAGCACTGACATAAAGTAGGGAAAACCAATTTTGGGGGTTCGTTTTCCTCATTAGCTTTTTATAAAAAGGGTGATATTACATGTTTTATAGTGTTGTACAAAAAAATTAATGGTCTTTAGCAAAATGCAAGGTACACAAATATTAATAATCCTCTCCCTTCCATATAGCAATGTTTCTTACAGTTTAAAACATGTTTTTACTCTCCTTAACATGTGTTTTACTTCCTCTAAATGTATTCCTTAAAAATACCACATGGATTGGGGATTTAGCATGACTATAGGGTACTATAAGGATGTAAGAAATGTTAGTTTTTAGGATAGCTAAATATTCCACTTCTGATTTGAAATGTGAAAGGTTTTCAGAAAGAATGAAAAGTAGTTTTATTATATATTGGTTTTTAGTGAGGAAACATATGAATTAGGGAGTCTAAAGAAAAGGTAGGCCCAGGTGGAATATTTTTTCATTACTGTTCTTGGAGCAATTTGGAGTATATAAAACAAAAGCCAGCAAGCATTTTATTGTAGAGAGAACACTTTGTAAAAACCAGTATCATTCTAGTGTTATTCTCTCAAAATGCATTTCAGTGTTCTTTTTCTGGGAAGCTTTTAAAATTCATTATTTGGCTGATGTATTTTAAAAAGACCTTGCTATTTTGTCATCTTTTTCTGGGCATTGTTAGACTTTTCCAGTGTTCAAATTTTATACTTGGAAACTTAAAATTTTCTTTTTAGTGATATAGACACCTCATAACTGTCTCAGAAAGTTGATTTATATCATCTTTCATTTCAGTATCTTTATTGTTTATACTCCATGCTTCAGAGTTACATTTGTAACATGTAAGCTTTGCTTTTTTTGTGTAGGAATGGCTTTAAATTAGGAAGTAAATTATAGTTAGCTTTCTATATGAGTTCAGAATATTCTTTATAATGCATGTAGGGTCTTTGGTTGCAAGGTGCAGAAACCGATTGGGTAGTTTGGATGGAAAAGGAATTGATTGGCATCATGGCAGATAGCTCAGAATTGGTGGAGAGAGTAGGAATCCAGGTTCAAAAAACGAGCAGGAACCAGAGGAGGGTGAGCATTGGGAAAGCAACAGCCCAGATTATGTTGCAGGAACAGTCTTGTTAGGACATCGTGGCACTGGTCTCTTGTTACTGCCACTGTGAGGATTTCTCAAGTACCCCTGGCCTTTGGACCATTCTTTCAAGACAGGAAGCATGAGGGTGGAGGTACAGTGCTCGTGGTACCCTCCCAGACCTCCACTCCTGTGCTCCATTAACATTCCATGTCTTCAGTTGGAGGCCCTGGGCCTGGCAAATTTAACATGGCCCAAACCTGAACTCCTTGTTTGTAACCCCATTCCTGCTCCTTCCCATGCAGGCAGGCTGTCTGTTCCATCATCTGGATTTGTGTGTTCTACATCTCTTTATAAATAGGTTCTGGTTAAACGTATTTGACAAGTATTTTACATAGGGTAATATTGGGGATTTGCTCACATCAGGAGACATCTAATGTCTGTCACATTTTTGATGATATTAATTTTGATCCCTAAGTTAAGGTGGTGTTTGCCAGTTTCTATTTATAAAGGCACAGTTTTTCCTTTTAATTAGTGAAGAATCTGTAGTGTAATAATTTCAGATCATGTGACTATCTGGTTTCCCCAAATTTTTCACTGACTAGTTTAGCATAGGAGAGGACAGGCACTCTAATGTAGTAATAGCTGTTAATCGTTACCAAGAAGTTATAAAACAAAAACTCTGGTGTTAGTGTTTTCATACAGTAAAAGTAAGTAAATGAATCATTATCATGAAACTCAAATTTTGAATAGAAGCTGACATAATAAACATTAATAACCATTGCCTGATTTGGAGTTTAAAGGTAATAATTGATGGCTATATACAATTCAGCTTTTTAAAAAAATTCTTAAGACTAATAACGTCTGAGGAAAAGGTACATTAAGAAGGAGGCTGGGCATACTGGTGTACTGGCTGGCATACATGTTGGTGATCTGTTAACTTCAGTGATCAGTATTTTCTCCTTGTCTGTATTTTAGCAGAGATCACCATTTTTCTCCACATTCATAGTTTGAATACCTGCAAGGTTTCTTTCTGTTATTGCTGGTACCTTTTGAAATGTTTTTCCTCTTACTTCAACGAAGCAAGGTCTGCTTCCCAAGTGACTGCAAATTTTGTCTTGCTCATGAGAAATTTATTCTAGATAGATTGATTTTCCTAGAGTCTAAAATTAAAACAAAAGCTATACCGTGAAAGCTGGAATATATAGGTACCCTCATGTATAGTAGAAATCTAGTGAAAAGGAAAAGAGAGAAATTAAAAGATGCATGGATTTTTGTAAGTTCTTAGTGAATGAGCAGAGAGCAGCACAAGGTAAAACAGGAAGGATGTTGAGTCAGTGTTTTCAGAATTAACTTTATTCACTGATTGATTTTTTTATATATTGAGAATTTATTTTAAAATCTTAACTTGTTCTATTAATTTTTTAGTTTGAATATCTAGGTAAAGTTACTGGCAGTATGAAAGTATTTGCAGCAGTAATGTGTGTGAAATAAAGGTAGCATGATACTAGTTTCTTGGATAGCTTTGAAAAGTTTTGTTGATTTGCTTTCTGTTTTTGTGTTCATACTAATATTTTTAGAATAATACATTGAAGTACACTATTTTGTACATGTAGCACAAAATAGTATGTGTGCATATTGACAGTGATGTCAGGAACCGACAATTCCTTTTTATCACATAAAAAGCAGCATTAGGTAGTATATATATATATGTAGGCCAGTATCTGGAAGTAATGAATTCTCACTTGATTATCTCTGCAAAATCTCTGAAAGTTAGGAAAAACAAAGTTTCACTAAACAATTAATTACTGGCTTTTGAGAAATTAGCCTGTGTGATATATGTGATGCTTTTGTGGTTGTGTGTATTGGTTTTAGCTGCTGAACCTATCAGATATCGTGTGGCCACTGGTGGACATTTCGTTCTTAGGAGAAAAGCCTATAAGACACGTGCGGCAGGTTTGTTTGTTTGTTTGTGAGGCAGTTTTTTTACTTTTTATTTATTTTATTTTGCTATTATTAACGTACAGTTACATGAGCAATATTATGGTTTCTAGACTCCCCCTATTATCAAGTCCCCACCACATACCCCATTACAGTCACTGTCCATCAGTGTAGTAAGATGCTGTAGAGTCACTACTTGTCTTCTTTCTGTTATTCTGCCTTCCCCGTAAACTCCCACCCCCGGCTACATTATGTGTGCTAATCGTAATGCCCCCTTTTCCCCCTTATCCCTCCCTTCCCACCCATCTTCCCCAGTTCCTTTCTCTTTGGTAACTGTTAGTCCATTCTTGGGTTCTGTGAATCTGCTGCTGTTTTGTTCCTTCAGTTTTTGCTTTGTTCTTATACTCCACAAATGAGTGAAATCATTTGATACTTGTATTTCTCCACCTGGCTTATTTCACTGAGCATAATACCCTCTAGCTCCATCCTTGTTGTTGCAAATGGTAGAATTTGTTTTTTTCTTATGGCTGAATAATATTCCATTGTGTATATGTACCATATCTTCTTTGTCCATTCATCTACTGATGGACACTTAGGTTGCTTCCATTTTTGGCTATTGTAAATAGTGCTGTGATAAACATAGGGGTGCATATGTCTTTTGTGAGGCAGTTTTTAAAAAGAGAAAATACAGAAGAAACCCATTTCATCCCAGGATGTGTAGCATTTGGACTATGTATTTTACAGATAAAGCTTTAACACATACATATATACTATCTGATCTTAAAGAGTAATTTTTAGAATAGTAAATGGCCTTTTTTGAAAGTGGTTTTTCTTCATTTGGTTTGTAAGTTTAGGGTTGAATAGTCAAAATCTAGAATTATCTAAATTCTCCAATAATTGGAAATAAAAGAAGGGCAAACAGATTAAGGTTCACACTTGCATAGCAAGTGGAATCGGACTTGTTGAAAAATTAGTGTGGTTTTTGTGTTTAGTTGGACTGAAAAATCTTAATCCATTTGTTCTGTAGAATTCTTGATGTTGCCTCAGTCTAACAAAGCCTTCTTCTTACTGACTTTAGTGTTAGTCTGTTGCATATCCCTTGTTACTAATCAGATGGGTAGCATTTAAATTGCCTCTTCTAGGAGTAGAGAATGCTCTCTTTTTCCAAGTTAGTGGATCTGTTCATATATATCCTAAAAAAAATTGTCTTGCTTAATTTGAAGCATATGAAAAATGTCTTTGGAAATTAGTGGTGGTGGTGTTTTTTAAACATGCAAGCAGACTCAAAAGTCATCAGTTCATCACCTGTAGTTTTCTCTGATGTTTTCCTCTGGATATAATTCACTTACTCCCTCATCTATTTCCCATAGCATTTTATCCATAGAAATCTAATACAGCATTTTACTTAATTACACTGTATTGTAATAATGGACTTAAGTGTCTTCTGGACATGAGTTTTCAGCGGGCAGGTCTTATCAGCATTTTGTACTCTGCCTTGCCTATATAACATCTGGACTGTTGGAGGTCCTGTACTAATTTTTGTTGAATTACCATTAGGAAATAGATGATTTTTAGATAGGTGACAATTCATAGTCTTTAAAAAAAATCTATTATTTGATTGCTACCATGATAGATAGCTGTGCAGGTATCACACATTAGATATCTCTCCAAAGTGGTTATCTGTGCTTGCTGGAGTTATTTTGTCAACCTGGAAAAACTATTTTCTGTAAAACCACAATGAACACATTAGAATATTTTATTTAAAGTCTGTTTATTACTTTTCATTTCTAAAAGGAGAAATTACAGTTTTCAAAATTTTATCCATTATCTGCTACTTATATATTGATCTCTCCTTATTGCTCATTTTCCCAAACATCTTTTTAGCAGAATGATGAGGCCAGAACTCTAAACAAGTTGCATATTTGGGCTCCTTAAGTCTTTTATTGTGTTGTTTGCTTATTCATTCATCCACTCATTCAGCATATACACGATAGAGGTGAAAATTTGTCAAGCATATTATATTGTGCTTCGTATGCGGGATATGAGGGCAGTGAACAGGCTGTAATAACTCCTTTCAGTCTTGGGCAAGAGCTGAACGTTTTGATGAGTGAAATGATGTGTTATAGGGCCCATTTGAAAATGTTTAACTCACACTTGGAATATACTCTTTTCTCACTTTGTTCTGTTAACTGAATTTCTACTGTAATTGTAGTCTGTAACGATAATCTAGTGTGGATAGAAGTGTTACAGATTTGTTACTTTTTATATATGCAAATACTATTTCCACAGGAAGCCATTAATTTCTTTCAGGATAAAAATCATCTTATTTCTTTGTTTACTAAGCACTGCTAGAGACATAATAAAGATTTTAATACTTTTTAAATTGACAGGCAGAAACCCCGTAGCATTCTGGTGCTGCTTAAACGGTTTGGGCCCTTAGAACTTGCAAGGATGCTGGTAACAGCATCTCTGCAGAGGGGGTGCTGCTGGCCTGATGTGACAGATAAGACCTGGGAAAAGAACTGGACAGTGTAATAGGTATCTCTCATTCTTTGAGTTTCTCAGTCTTAAGAGAGGTACTATCTTTCTTTCTACAGATGAAGAAATTGAAGCTTTGAGAAACTTTAGATTCTTGCTCAAAGTTAAAAAAAGCTAGTGTGCTTTTTCTGTCAAATTACATTTTATGTGGGTACATATTTTTGCCAGGAGGATGAAATGATTAAATATTTGTTTTGGTCATAGAACTCTCTGGAATTAGGAGTGCAATATATGACAGCCCAGGCACAGAACCTCTCTGTGAGGGTCACAGGTCAAATGTGGATTAGGTCTGTGATGCTCTCCTGGTTGGCGTCATGCTGCAGGAGTCTGAATATATGGTGCACTGGCTTATGTTATTTGTAAGCAACACAAATTACCTTTTAAACCAGCCAAATTTTGTAAATGATTTCTCTACTTTTTAATGGTATATTAAGGATTAGGACATTTTTAAGAATGGTATTTGTGCATGTGATTTTATTAGTGGTTCCTAGTTTTGTGTATGTTGGTTTTTCATTCAATACATGGGATAAAGCTTAAAAAATTGCATGGGTGACTCAAACTACAGTCACCTGTATTTTGAAATTTGTAATATGTAGTTCAGATCCACAAGTTTGAGAGTATGTTCCATTTAAATACATACTTTTGTAGAGGATGATCTTAGTTTTTGGCACTTTAGGTTTATTGTTATTAAACACTTGTTTATGTTATATATTTCCAGCAATAGAAAAAATGGCTATGACAAAATAAGATGTGAACTTAGCCTTAGGACTTTGGATTTCCCAACCTGGACTATTTGTGCTTCAGTTACTATCAAGTGTAATTCAGAGATATTCTGAGAAGTGCCATAATTGTAGGAAAGGACATGAGTGGATGGACAGTGTATTCTTCTAAAAGAGACCATTTCCTTTTGTTTATGTGGGTTAGAGCTATTAGTATTTACTGTAATTAGAAGTGAGCAATCACCTGCTTTTTCTTCTTCCTTGTAGTATAATTTACAATATGGAGTGAGCGTCATTTTTATGCTTGGCCACATTGTGTCATACTTCTTTCTAAGTTGGGACCTATTTCCAACATTCTATCCATTGTACTCTCAATGTCATGAAATACATTCAAGAGTTCCTTTAATATGAGTTTTTTTTTGCTAGTGTCACTTTCTCTGGGATATCTTCATCCTTTTCATCATAACCCTTTTCTTCATTTATGTAGGTAGGTTTACCTTCACAAAGTTTCTGTGACTGCATATTTAGTCTCCCTGACAGCATTGTCAACATCTCTTGCAGCCAGCGATTTCTTCTGTAACTCCATAATTTCGTTTATGTTCCGTTAGAATATGACATCCAGTGTTACTGCTTTTGTTTGTTTGCTGCGCTTTTATCTTTGCTGGCATATTTCCTTGCTTGGTTATCCATTTTTGTAAAATGTCATGTGTGTTTGTCACCAGGAGGCAAGGAGGTAACACAGCTACACACTTTGCATTCTGTTTGTGTCCTGATAACAGATGTTCAGTGACCAATCATTGATCAATTTTGAAAGAAGTGATGTGGTCACTAATAATGATGTAAACAATTGGAGAAAATTATAAAAACTATGAAGCATTCTGTATTTTCACTGTCTTCATTTCTCATTACATTTTAGAGAGACAACTAGACATTTTAGAAAAAGTATATGAATATGGTTTATACAGTAATAATGATAGCATTAGCTTACATTGATAGAGTGATTCTTATGTGTCAGGAGCTGTTTCAAGTGCTAAACATAGATGTGTTTATTTACTCCTAACAATAACTCAATGAAGTAGGTATTCTTTTATCCCCTTTACAGATTGCAAAGGCAGAGAGAGATTTGCTTGTCAAAGCTAAGCCTGACAGCCTGGCTTCAGCGCCTATGGCTTTATTTATACTAGTGCACTTTGCAAACCAGCACTAATCATAAACTGTTGCCAATCTGCAAAGAATTGGGATTTGTTTTTGTAAGTCTTTTAAAAACTTCATTTTTCTAGTGTTCTAGTTTTCTTTTCTAGTAATTTTTACAAAAGTATTGGGCTATGATTGATGGAAAATTTTAAATGAAACAGCTGTCTTTCACTACAGATAGCCTGAAGAAGCTTTGCAGGTTGGGCAGGAAATACTATTCAGTACAGGCATACCTTATTTTATTGTGCTTTGCAGATGTTCTTTTTTTTACAGATGGAAGGTTGTGGCAACACTGTGTTGAACAACTCTATTGGTACCATTTTCCCAACAGCATTTGCATACTTTGTGTCTCTTTGTGAGCCACATTTTGGTAATTATTTTAATACTTCAAACTTTTTCATTATTATTATATTTGTGATGATGATCTCTATCAGTGATCTTGGATGTTGCTATTTTTACTTGGATATTACTGTTGTTTTGGAGTGCCATGAACTTTGTGCCATAGAAGGCCGTGAACTTGATTGATAAATGTATGTGTTCTATTTGACCAACTGGCTGTTCCCCTATCTCTTGCTGTCCTTCGGTCTCCCTGTTCCCTGAGACACAATATTGAAATTAGGCCAATTAATAATTATGTATTGGCTTCTAGGTGTTCAAGTGAAGGGAAGAGTCAAAATATCTCTCACTTTAAATCAAAAAGCTAGAAATGATTAAGCTTGGTGAGGAAGGCATGTAGAAAGTCAAGACAGGCCAAGAGCTAGGCCTCTTGAGCCTAAAAGTTAGTCAGGTTGTAAAGACAAAGGAAAAGGTCTTGAAGGATATTAAAAGTGCTACTGCAGTAAATATGTGAATAATAGAAAAACAAAACAGTCTTATTGCTGATATGGAGGTAGTTTGAGTGTTCTGGATTAATGATCAGGTCAGCCACAAAATTTCTTTAGGACAAAACCCAATCCAGAGCAAGGCCTTTAATCTTTTCAATTCTGTGAAGGCTGAGAGAGGTGAGGAAGCTGTAGAAGAAAAGTGAAGCTAGCAGAGGTTTGGTTCAGGATGTTTAAAGAAAGATTACTTACAAGTAACTTCCATAACTTACAAGTACAAGGTGAAGCAGCAAGTGCTGACGGTGGAAGCTGCAGCAAGTCATTCAGAAGATCTAGCTAAGATAATTCATGAAAGTGGCTACACTAAACAGATTTCCAATGTAGATGAAACAACCTTCTATTGGAAGATGTCATTTAGGATATTCATAGCTAAAGAGGAGAAGTCAGTGCCTGGCTTCAGAGCTTCAGAGGAAAGGCTGACCCTCTTGTTAGGGGCTAATGCAGCTCGTGACTTAAAGTCGAAGCCAATGTTCAACTGACCATTCTGAAAATCCTAGGCCCCTTAAGAATTATGCTAAATCTACTCAGCCTGTGCTCTATAAATGGAACAAGGCCTGACAGTACCTCTGTTTACAAGGTTTACTGAATATTTTAAGCTCACTTTTGAGACATACTGCTAAGAAAAAAGATTCTTTTCAAAATATTAGTGCTCGTTGACAGTGCACATGGTCCCCCAGAGCTCTGATGGAGATACACAGTAAGATTAATGTTGTTTTCGTGCCTGCTAACAGCATCCATTCTGCATCCCGTGGATCAAGGAGTAATTTCAAGTCTTAAGAAATACATTTTATCAACCTAGAGCTGCCATAGATGTGATTCCTCTGATCGATCTGGGCAAAGTTCCTTGAAAATCTGGAACATATTCACCATTCTAGATGCCATTAAGAGCATTTGTGATTCATGGAAAGAAATACTAACTTTAACAGGAGTTTGGAAAAAGTCTAACCCCTATAAATGACTTCAGGGGTTCAACACTTCAGTGGAGGAAATAACTGTAAATATAGTGGAAATAGCAAGAGAACTAGAATTAGCGGAGTCTGAAGATATGACTGAATTGCTACAGTCATGGTAAAACACTAACATAAGTACTTGCTTCTTAGGCATGAGCAAAGGAAGCGTGTTTTTTTTTTTTTGAGATGCAATCTACTCCTGGTGAAAATGTGGTGAAGATTATTGAAATGACAACAAAGGATTTAGAGTATTACATAAACTTAGTTGATAAAGCAGTGGCAGGGTTTGAGATGATTGATTCCAGTTTTGCAAAATTCTATTCTGTGGGTAAAACACTGTTAAACAGCATTGCATGCTACAGAGAAAGCATCGTGAAAAGAAGAGTCTTTCATTGGGGTAACCTTCACTGTCATCTTATTTTAAGAAATTGCCACAGCCACTCATCATCCTTCAGCAACTGCCACCCTGATCAGTCAGCAACCATCAACACTGAAACAAGATCCTACATTATACTATGCTACACTGTAGTGTAAACATAACTTTTATACGCACTGGGAAACCAAAAAATTCATTTGACTCTATTATGATATGGCTTTATTGCAGTTGTCTGAAACTGGACCCACAGTATCTCTGAGGTACGCCTGTACCTAGCAGTGACCTGTATTAAAAGAACATGCTTTGGTCATTATAAAAGGATTAGCTAATGAATGTGCATATTATATATATGTGTGTTTGTACAAATACATTTAACTTTATATGTATATATAAATTGTGTATATATTTCATATGTACATTTAAATAAGAATTTTGATTAATTGAGCAACTTCTGGTTCTGATTATCATAGAAAAAAGAGAGTATTTACTGTAATTGTAATACCTTAGAAGACAAGGGTCATCTCAAAAGCTTTTTCTATCTTTGGACATCACTTGGAATGTGGAGCAGATCCCTGAAAGTCAAAGTATTAAATTGTACCTTTCACTTTTGTGCTTTACATGTAAAGTTACCAGTTCATTTAACAGTGCTGGGAGAAAACACTTGTTCCCTGTTCCCATAAGAAGCCATTGAATTGTTTTACCTGAATCACTCTTTAAGGTCCATTATTTCATACTGTTGATCACTGTAAGAATTTTTTTTTAGAAAAATATTCGTAAGAAAGGCAGAAGAACAAACAAAACCCTACACAGAAATCCTTGTTGTCATTTTAATGTACCTTCTCTGTTCTCAATCTCCCCCCCACCCCACCCCACCACCCCACCACTTCCCTCCCAGCACCAGAGTATGGCCTAACCTCTCCTGCCAGCCTTTGAATACTCATTTGGCATTAAAATTATTTTAGTATTTGATACATATAAAATATGTGAAACACATGTAAGTTATAAAGCATTAATAAGCATAAAGTGAAAGTCTGTGAACTCACCACTAATTTAAGATCTAGGAAGCTACTATGTTCCTTCCCTATACAATCTCCCTGCCTCTGCCCAGAGGAAAATAACTCTGCTGAATTTTGTGTTTGCCACTTTTATAGCCTTAACAAAAAAATCGCATATGTCAATATCCCTAAAAAATACATAATCATATATATTTTAGTTTTGCTGAATTTTTTTTTTAGCTAAATAAAAATTAGGTAGTCTTCTGAGACTTAATTCCTTAAATTCATTAAACAAATTCATAGAATTCATCCTTTTTCTTGCAGGTGGCTGTCACTGATTTGTACTACCCTGTAAGTTTTTGTTGTGTGAAAAAGCCACAGTTTAGTCACATTTCTTATGGATCAGTGAACATTTAGGTTGTTTCCAGTATATTTTTTTCCTCCTCTGTAACAAATACTGCTGCTTGGAACATGTTTGTACATTTTTCTTGGCATTCATTTACAAAAATTTTTCTAGGTGTACACCTGAGAATAGAACTGTTAGCTTCTCGGGTATGCAGTGTTCAGTTTAGTACGATAGTGCCAAATGTTTTCTAAAGTGATTATAATAATTCATAATTTTACATGTTGGGTATCTAAGAGTAATCTGTTGATAAGCATTTTTGCCAACACTTAATAGATTTCTTATTTTATACCGATCTAATGGTTATAAAATGATATTTTATATGGTTTTATCTGGTAAGGCTGAGGATTTGTGTGTGTGTGTGTGTGTGTGTTTTTCTTTAAATGCCTCCATGACTGTGGCCTGTTTTTCTAAATTTCTTTGTCTTGTTCTTACTGTGTTGAGCAGTTTTTATATGCTAGATACTAATATTTTTCTTGTTATATGTGTTGCCAGTTGTACCCTCCACTTGTCTTCATGTAGTCTAATGGTTTATATGCTTAGTTTCTTTAAAATTTCTTGATAAACAGAAGTTTTTGGTATTCATATGCATAGTTTTATCAGTCTTTTCATTTGTTGTTGATGCGTTTGGTATTTATCCTTAATCCCATGGGAATTGATTAATCTGTATGGTGTAGGATAGATATTTTATTTTTTCCTATATAAATAATCAATTACTCCAGCTCCATTTATGTAACAGTCTCTTCCTTTCCCCAGTGATATCCAGTGTGATCCCTTACATACCTCCTCTTTCATGTATGTTTGGATTTCTTTTTGGACTGTGTGTTGTCTTCATTTGCCAGTTTGTCCTTATGTTAATAGCATTCTCTCTTAATTTCTGTAGGTTTTATTTTACATCTTGATGTCTGGGCAAGTTATTTCACTTGATGCCTTGAGCATTTTGACTGTTTTTGAGTTTTTGCTCTTTCATGTAAATTTTAGAATTAGTTTAAGTTTCACAAAAGAATCCTTTTGAGATATCATTTGGAAATGCATTTAATAATTATATGAGTTTGGGAGAGAATTGACATCTTTACAGTATTGTCTTATTTATGAACATGATGTCTTTACGTTTATGGCTTTATAAAGTTTTATGATTTTTCTTCATGCAGCTGTTATTGCACAGCTTTTATTAGGTTTATTCCTAGTTTCTATAATTCTTTTGCTATTATAAACTGTATTGTCTGGGGGGAAGATGATCTCTTGTGCTTTTCACTCAAGAATGAAATGCAATCGAGATTTCATATTGATAATACTTTCCTTGCAAAATTCATGAATTGGATTTCCTTAAAAATTTTTCTCCAGCCAATAATATTTTCCTCTTGACTTTTAACACTGGCTAAGACCTGCAGTACAGTGCTGGAAAGAAGTAGTGATAGTGGAAATACTTGTCTCTCTTAGATTTCAAGGGGAAAGTTTCTAATAGTTCTTCATTAAGAATTATGTTTATTATAGGCTTTTGTAGAAGTAGATGCCTTTTATCCTTTCTATTCTCACTTTGCTAAGGTTTTTTAATCACTTGTGAGTGTAGCTTTCATGAAAAGTTCTGCATCTTTTGTGCTCATCATAAGGTTTTTTTCCCCTTAATCTGTTAATGCAGTGAAAAACAACTTGTAGGTGTTTTTAGCCAACTTTTGCATTTCTGAGATGAGCCACATTTGGTCATTTTAAAAAAATCTTTTTATTTTGAGAATAGGACTAAGAGTGGAGAGGATGGTGGGAGTAGGTCAGGTGGGGGTAATGAGGCAGGGCAAGAAGCAGAAAAGAATAGTCATTTCAGCGCTAGTGTAATGATTTAAGATAATCTTGGAGCTATATATTTTTAGCAGGATGTATAAATTCAAGTATTTATTTATTTGGTCTTTTCTAATATTGACCTATTGGAAAATAATACTTTCCTTACATGTAGAATTATGTAAAGCTTTATTTTTCCAATGTTATTACTTCTCTTAATTTATCATTCCTTTAAAATTAAATCGTATGTAAATTTTATAAGGGATTTTGAAGATATGGAGTAGATTAAACCAAGAACATTAAAAACTCTACTTGTGTCTTTTCTTTTATGTCAGGCACAATATAGACATGTCATTTCTGGAACCATGCTTGGGCTTAGGGATCAGGGCCTTCTAGCCACATCTTCATTGCCTGTATAAAACTCACACCAGCACCTTTGGTGTGTCCAGACTCAAGAGAGCTCATGTGACTACACTTCTGGACTCACTAATGTGTACAACAGTGTCTTGTTCTGACATCCCCTCAAACTCCCCACCTTACCCTCTCAAACTCTGCCATCCTGCCCCCCACCTCCTTTAACAGGACCTGATGTGGTAGTCTCATCTGAGAAAATTGGGATGGGACAAGTGTGCCTGGCACTGGATTAGTTATACTTGTGCCTTGATGTCCAGGGGTTATGTTTTTGAGTAGGCAAGAGTGTGACGCATGTGTGCCTGGATACACGTATACACACCAAGGGCTGCTGCTTGCTAGAGTCCTGGAATCCCAACCCAGGTGTAGTTCAGGTCATACAATAAAGTACCCGTTCATAATATCTACACAAAGTCTTCATGTGTTTCTGAAGGCCCTTGATATAGCATGTCTAACAGTAGGAAAGTATTTGAAAAAAATGGGATATACCTATATGATAGGATGGCATATAACAATTTTGGAAGGATTTCTAATGATATGAAAATATTGCTCACGATGTAAATGATAAAAAAAAAGCAGGACACATGTAAAGAAAATAGTGTTCATTTTTTAAAAAATGTGCATAGAAGAAACTTACAAGGGAATAAATTGTTACAGGTAGTTAGGTTTGGTTGTGAGTCTACAGGTAGTGATGTTTTTTTCCTTTCTATTTTCTCTATGTAGTTTGTATAGTGAGCATGTATTGTTCTTATAATAAAAGGGAAAATTAAAATTATAAGAAAATTTAAAAACCTACAAAAGTAGTCATGTTCTGAAGACCTGGAGTTAATCTCTTCAACTATTGTAAATTTCTTTCTCCCTGGCATAATACATCTTTTTTAGATTAATGAGAAATGTTGATGATTCAGATCTTCTGCAGCTTGGGTTTACAATAAAGACTAAGAATTTCCTGATAGCGCCAATTTAAAAGTACAAATACAGTTGATGTTTAAAGGTATGTAATCAAAGCATTATATAAACATTAATTATTGAGTAATACCAGGATTGATGATATATATTGTATGTACCTTAATAGTTTATCTGTATAGAAAGTGTAGTTCTGGGTACAACAAGGAGGGGGACTCTTAACATAACCTTTTCATTTTCTTCTGATGAAACCATTTTGTGGTAGTAATCATGGTGTAAAATGACATAGACACCTAAGATTTGTATTCAGGTATTTGAGCTCTGGTGTGTCTTAGACATGGATAATCTTAAGTGTACTGCACTTGAATTAGAATATCAAAACAGATATGTACATATTATAATTTTAATAATAAATAAGAACAGTAATGACAGTGTTCAGTAAAACTGGCATTTCTCTTAATCCTCATATACTTTTTGAGATTTGATTTGCTATTTTACAAATAAAGAAAACTGATGCTCAGGTAACTTAATTTAAGTAAATGAAAGTCTCCATTTACAAATAACAAAACTGTTGCTCAAAGAACCTAATAGTTTAAATAAGTGGAAACTCAGCCCAGGTCTATCTCATTCCAGAACCACTGTGCTAAATCACTTTGCTAATTTTTAATTTCTTTTTATTACATAATAGAAAATGTTAAATATATATGTTTACTGATTTACACTCTCATATATTATCATGTTAATCTTTCCCTCTCTGAATTTTATATACATTTATATGAACTATTAAAACATTTTGGTTTTCCTTTATTTTTAATTTTTGTATGATTGATTCTTTTCCATTTTAAATTTCTAATAGTGCTTCACATTACTCCTCTAAAGATGAGGTATTATTTTCTATTTTTTGAGATTTAGTTTTGAGAAATGAAAACTAACCCATCTAGGATGTGTAGACTGAGAAGATTGTATCTCTTTTTTCCATGAGATTATTTAAACAATAAGGATTATTTATAAAATAAAGTTTTCTTTCTTCATTGCCCTATGATGATTAATTTATACATTCATCATGTGGAATATTCTCTTTAAACTTTTTACTTCCTTTTTCTGCTTGCCCAAATCCTGTTCATTCATCAGAATCTATCTCAGCTATCTGGGCTTCACAAAATCTTTCCTAATACCTGATTTCCATGTTCTACTCCACCAAAATCTCTTTTTAATTGCCACAGCACTACAGATAGATATTTCTCATAATACTTCATTTTTACCTTGAGCATTTTAATTGCACTTTACCTTGAACAAACAAGACTAGATGCTTCTCTAAAGTGCAGTCTTTTTCATTATAGCATCTTCTAGGGTATCTATTTTGGACCTGTATACATAATAGAATTTCTGATGAATATTTGGTGTGTTTTTTACATTAATATACAGTTGAACCTATTCTGATTTCTGTGTTCTTTTCCTATTTGTAGCAGTTATACAAAATTTTAATTAATGAGTATGACCGGCCAATCTCATTGGTTCTTCTGTTTTTAAAAAAACTTTATAGACTTGTATTTTTTTTCTCAAATGGATATACAATAACCTTTTCAAGTTACTAAATTAAAATATAGATATATGTTGGAATTTTCAAATGCACTTTTATAATATTGTCTGGTCTTGGAACATGGTCAATATACCCTTTAATTCAATGCTCTTTTCTGTTTATAAGATGGCTTTGAAAGGTGCTTTGTTTATCTCAAGGGTAGCTTAAACAGTTTGAATTGAATTAGATTTTATCATATACCCAAATGAAAGAGGAATGCAATCTAGGTTGCATAACCAGTTAGTTTGTGTACCATCATTTGAAATACTGCAAAGCTGTTAATGTGGTTGATAGAGTGCTCTGAAGTCATAACTCATGGTTTATATTTTGCTGGAGGCAAATACATTTTAACACTTGAAGAACCGCTAGGTTTGTGGATTTTAGATGCCTGGATTTTCTAACTCACATATTACCTAATTATTCACTACTTATGACCTAACATTTTATTTCTGAGGTTGAGTATTTTATTATTTCTTAATTTATTAAGAATTAAGATAAATGGAATTTTTCACCATGATTTTATGCAAGTGTTGCTGGTTTTTCTCCTGTGTTTATGAAAGTGGCCAGCCACGCCACTTGTTTTGTGTATTTCTGGATAGCTGCAGTCTGCCTTAGGGAAGGAAGTTTTTCTTTGGCAGAAAAAGTAAAAGTGTGTTTATTCATTCCATTTGTAGTAACATTGATCCAAGAGGAGCTTTTGAGGAAAACCAAAGTGGTTAGGCTTTGAACATAAATAGCTTCCATTCATCTCCTGATAGAGGAAAGTAAAAGATAAAGATTAATAATATATAAATTGTAGACAATACAAAGTTCTGGAGCAGAAGTTGCAAACTGATATCTTATCACCAAATATAAATATAGCCTTCAGACTGTTTTGGCCTACTGAGCATTTCTAAACTTACTGAATTAGTTGATAACATTTAAAAACTGAATATTTAAAAACATGACTATTTAGCACTGAATCACCTTCATTTTTAGCATGGCATGTTAATAGCCATGGCACCCTTTAGATTAAGATTACATGTTTGTCCTTGTTTTAGGAGATCGAATAGTAGGTGTGAAGCTTTTAGGAAGTGAGAGTTTGGGTGGAATATGGGATGTGTGAGAAAGCAGTTGCAAAGGAATCCACAATTTTTAACTGAGCAGTGGAAGGATAGAGGTGCCATTGGCTGAGAGGAGGGACACTAAGTTGACCAGTCTCTGGAGAGGGAAAATGAGATCAATTTTGGACACATGACTTTTGAGGTACTAAAATATCCTACTGGAGATACTCACTAGGCAGTGGCTGAGTGTGGATTTGGAGAGAAATGTCTTTGGATAAATAAATTTGGGGTATATAGATAATGCATAAAGCCATGAGATGGAATGAGATCCCAAAGGGAGTGGAGGACCCAGGACTGAGCCTGCATTCAGGGATTTGAGAGAAGAGAAGTTCCGCGAAGGAGATTAAGAAGGAGCATGCAGTGAGGTAGGATGAAGAATAAAGGAGGGTAAGGGTCGTGAAGGACAAGTGTCTTGACCTGGTTTCATCCCAGAAGCAGAGCCTTAGACAGGGACTTTTGAGACAGGTGATTTGTTTGGGAACCTGTTAACAAGAAACGGAAGTTGAAAAACTGGGGCAAGTGAAACAAGAAGGAAGAAAAGTCAACCCAAGAGTGTTGACTAGTCATATCTGTGAGCTGCTGGGGCTCGATCGTGAGGAAGCCCTCTGAGAAGATGTGAAGACTGTGCCTCTAGGAGGGAAGAAGTAGGTGGTTGTTTACCAGGCCCCATCCCCCATTGCTCAGGGGTTGCCCACTGAGTGTTGGTGTTAACACTGTCATACTTTCAGGTTCACGTATGTCTCAGCATGGCTGAAACATTCCTGTAGGCATCACATACAGCAAAGCCTGTGAGCAGAAAGTGAGCCTAGTGTGTTGCTAAGGGGAGGTGCCGCATCTGGAGTGACAGTGTGGGGTAGTGCACATTAGGTGTCCCATATAGCCTGTTCCCTTGTACCCTCTATTAAGCACTTGCCATTTAGTCCAGTCTACTGCAAAGCTTTCAAGGTGGTGTCTGGCCACAGTCTGTACATTACACTAATAACAGGAGGGTTAGTGGAATAATGTTCATTATTTCAGGCTTCCACTACTCATTCTAGATTTTCCCACTTTCAGCTAGCACTTCAGCAGGTTGAGGTGTTATCCTGGTAGAGGGACCCAGACCTTCTTCCCCCAAGGGATCAGGGCCCATAGTTGCTTTATCCTTGTCAGGCCTTGGTTGCTACAGCTGCCCGTTTACAGTTCCCACCAGGCATGGCAGCTCCAGTCGAATCCCCTGGGTTCTCAGTATACTTCCTCCTGTCCCCTTTGTTTAGCAGCAGCTGCCATAATCCTCATGGTTGTTAGGGTCAGTTTACAGGATGCCGCCCACCGTGTGGAAGCTCCTTCCTTACCATGTGTGGTCCTAAGTAAGGAGTCCAGACTGACCAGGGGGTAGTTGTTGCTTCAGGATTCTTCCAGTGCCTCTTGGCAGAAGCCCCTTCTCTCCTCCTAGAGTCAGAATTTCTAAATCAGTGGAGCCTGAGATTGCCAATCCTACTTCCATCTGTTTCTGGACCCCACCCCACCCCTTTTTTTAATCTGCCAAAGACATGGCACCACATTTAAACCTTTGTCTCAGACCACTACCGTCTTGGAGGGCATTGCCCCTGCCCCTGAAAATGTTACCAAGCCCTTTAATGCATAGAACTTATATGCCTGTTAAATACAGAACTCAAGTTATAGAATAAACAACTAGGGAAAGAAATTTCACCTTAAAGTGATTAGTTATATTAGTCAAGTATTTCTCCTATTGTGAACCAAGCAAGTTTGTCCTTGTGACTATAGTTGTCCTTGGTTGCGAAGTTAGAATAAACTCATTTTGAAGACTTAATTTTACATTAAATTGTTTTAGGCTTTGAAATAGTAAAACCAGTTCTAGAGAGGACTGTAGTTCACTTGAGTTCTGCCAGATGCGCCTCTGGCAAGTAATAGGTTATTGTCATGGAATATAAGGATCTTAGTAACTGCAGTAAAACTGATTTTTTTAATATGTTGAAACTGAGTGAACTTAAACTGTGAAGAATATAGAAGTGTGCCTCTTTTGACAATTTTAGGCCCCTGTTACAAGAATAAAGAGGAATTACTAGTTTTCTTCCCTTATCTCTTGCTTCATAAGCTATGATGAGAACTGTACTTTCTTGGTACACTTACTAGTCTTTGGATATCTTGAGGTGTGAATGACAACTGGGGTGTTTTATCACTTACTGGTATTTCCCAGGGCTTAACATAATGCCTTACTTTTAGTAGGTCCTCTGTAAATAGTTGTTGAGATAATCCAAGGAGATACACACATATACAAATATAACATATGCATGTGATATGTCATAGCATTCATAAACTTTGTTAAAGTTAGGTTTAATAAAATTGAGCTTGTTTTAAAGTATAATAATGTGTTAGACTTTCTTCCTTTCTTTTTTCTTTAAACAGATAGCAGGACAAGAACAGAATCATCAGCACTGGCTGAAGGTAAATATGTCTTTGGGGGAAATGATTATTCAAATACAAATGAAAAATCATGATTTAAATAAAAAACTACATTGGCTAAACATGATTTAAGGAAAATGTTCTGTACATACTGTTAAACTGCTAAAAATGTCTTTAGGAAATACCCTATATTGTTTAGTTTCTGGCTTAGAATAGGAAATTAACTAGAACTTTTTTTTACAGCTTTCTTTTAATAGGAGAGGTATGTGTTTTTCTTTGAATTCCTTTTAAAGTCATTTTAACTGGTATAGTTAATCAGGAAAGGTCTAACCCATAATTCTACTAATTAAAAAAATAAATGGAAGGCACTTTTAAATACTTTTTTAAACAAGAATTCTACCTGTCTTACTGGTGTTTTGGTCTTTCTAAAGAAGTCTTAAAAATAAAGAACACAACAAGAACAAAAATAATTACTGTTAAAGGGTCCTGAGTACTTAAACATTTATAATCCTGTAATTGTTTTAAATTATAGCAAGTTAATAGGTATTTGAAAATGTCATTTTTCTATAGACATATTTTGTGTTTTCAAGTGAAAACTGATCAGTTTAAAATCTTGTTCTGTGCTCTTCCTAGTCATAAGCAGAGACAATTACATTTAACAACTTGGCTGTCACTGTATTAGAACTGACATTACAGTTCCTGTGCTGGTCCTTTGGAACTGTCCTCACCTAACTCACTCTGTATGTTACAGTGCAGGAGTTCTCAGCCATTTTTTGTGCCATGGACTGGTTTGGTAATTGGGTGAAGCCTGTGGATCCCTTCTCAGAATGGTGATTACAATAATGATTTGTGATTTTATGAAGTAAAACACACAGGATTAAAAAGGAAACTGGTTATATTGAAATATAGTTAATAAATATTAAAAAATACAAATTTTGATAATGTATATGCTGGTCATCTTAGAGAGTGTTAGCAACAATTCTGCTAAATAATATAATTTTAAATAGTGATGAGTTTGCAATAATTGTAATATTATATTAAAACACCTGTGATTTCTATTGATAACAAGTTCATAGGTATTTCTAATATTATTGTGGTTTGTTGCCTATGATCTTGATGAAGGAATTGCTAAGTTTCACGTAGACGTTAATGAGAGGTTCCCATCCAGGTTCAGGTCACTGAATTGTCTTTGTGGAACTCATTAAGAACTTTGATTGGTGAAAAGTCAGGTAGACCTTTCTTTATCCATCATATTTGAGTAAGTGTAGTTTTTTATGTTCTGTATGACTAATCTTAAGTAGAGTTAGACACCCATTCCTTAAGAAATATCCTGATACATGGCTGGAAGTTCTTGAAATAGCTTTGAAGAAATTTCTGTTTACTGGTCCATAATCACAGCAACAATACATTCTGTGGAAAAGGAAGGAGAAGATAAATGTTAAGCCTTGGAGAGTGCCTGCCTTCAAAGAACTCACATTCCAGTTCAACGAACATGAAATAAACATGTAAAAATAAAATACCAGCTTGAGATGCTAAGAGTTTAACCAGAGAACTGTCATGATTAATTGCCATAGGAAGGATGCAGATAATAAGTGCTCTGATGCTTGTGTTAGGGAAACACCAGAAAAGGTCAAGACTTGTAAAAGGTCTCCAGGTGTTTTGCAGTTACTAAAGTGGTATGAACTATACAATGACAGTGTGCCGGCCTAAGCTAAGAAGAGCCTGTAACTAAATTTGACTTATTTGTCCAACACCTTGTAGCTGACTACAAATAAAGGGATGGCAGAGCTATTGAAGTTTGGTTGATAGCAAAAACAGAGCCAATGCTTGTTTTGAAGATGACGTGGTGGGGTATCTGACTTCTGTTTTCTTTTGGTGGGGTACTTGATTGGTTCTATCAGTGTGATCTGGCCCTGATGCCTTATTTTAAAGATGTTCTCAAAAGCTGCATTGCCAGGGTCATTGATTAACTCACTCCTTCTAAAAACTAATTTTTTTGCCCAAATCACCAAGTTTCTGCAGTTCTCAGTTTCCTCCTTTTATAAAATTAGAGAATTGAGGTACATGATTACAGGTCATTTCATGAACTCTGTATTCTGGGCTCAAATTTTCTATCGTTGCTCATTTCCTTCACTTCCTTCCTTCCTATTCTCCTTTCTCCCTACCAGAAACTTTAGACAAAGAGTAACAACATTCAGAGTTATTTAGTGATTTGAACTTTGGTTAAATACTGCCCTTGTATACACTATATAAAACCTTAAAAGCTATAATTATTAGATAGCATACTTAATTCAAAAAAATTTAAATGATATATACATTCTGCATTTTGGTCTTAATGGTTTGAAAAATCTATTTAAAATTAATGTGCTCTGCTGCACTAAGAAAGCAATAAATTATTGCCTCCTATATTTTGTATATCAGTTTTTAAATTTTGGGGTTAATTAACTTTTACAGTGCTATTTTATTCAGGTCTTGTCATTTGAAAATAATCATAGAGTATGCTTTTTAAATTTGCTCAGTGAATCTGTACTCTCCAACTGAAATAAAATAGTATTTAAAAAAATTACACAGTGAAAACATTTATTGGGTTGTAATTACCACCTCCTCTATAAGATCAAAATATAGTGAACTTTGCTGGATTCTCTTTTTTAGCATTATAACAGATACTGATTTATAAATGTAGAAAAATTATTCAAGTACAGATCTTTAAAGTTTGTATGATTACCAAGAAGAGGAAATTATTTTGGTTTTGTATTCTGTTTGATTATGATGAGCTTGGAGGAGTTATATTTAAGAGAATATTTTTAATTGAAGTTCAGGAACAAGGGATACATCTGACTATGCCCTCTGGTAATTTTAGAGGGTATTAAATTCTTTTAGCATGCCAGTCTCCAAGACCTGACAAATGGTAGAGAAATATTTAAGGACATTTCTTAATTAGCATCTGTCTTTTTCTAGTCATGTTTTTTTTCTTAAAATTTTTTTTCTCCGAGAGATTCGATCCTAATTTAGAGATTTTAGTACTAACATTGAATTAATTTCTTTCAAGGAACACTTGAAACTTTTCTTTGATCTTTTTGGATGTATTATGTGTACTTTCGTTTATAACTAAGAAGCAATATGGCAAAATGGTTGAGAACTCTTGGGAGCCAGTGAATTCCAGCTTTACTGTTGACCGATTGTTGACCTTGAGAAAGTTACTTAATCCTTCTGACCTTCCAGTTGCTAGGAAGTAAAATGATTCTAGTGTTAACCAACCTCATAAAAGAGTAGAGGATTTTCTAAAATAGTACTGTTTATATAGTGCTTAGCACAGTGTGTGGCACATGGTGAGATCTCATTCAATGACTCTTACTTTAATTCAGTAAGTATTACAGCATCCAAGGCCCTCTGCAAGGTGCTTTGGATACAAAAGTTAAGTTGATGCTCTACTAAGGGAAAGATGGTTCTGTTTTCCTTAGTTCCTTCAGTCTATAACATTTAAGAAGACCCTTATGGTAAGTATTGCCTAAATACTCCCTTCTAAAGTTTATTGTCAAGTGGCACAGGGATTGTTTGTTTAGTCTGATTTTAGAAGGCCAGTAAGAACTGGAACCAATGAGGAGAAATTAACAAGTGGGTGAATTTCAGCTTAATACAAGTTTTGTGTGATTCTTGAGGGCAGGATTCATGTTGAATTAATTGTGCATCATTTGATCATTGAAGTTGCTACAAAAGTTTCTAAAAATTGACTGAAGTCTAAAATATAAGTCATTTGAAAATACAATGACTTACTCCTTGGGTGCAGGCATGTAAAGTATTTAAGCAGAGGATAGATGGCTACTCGACATGGATGTTGTAGTATTAACCTAAGGTTAGGTGGTTGTACTTGAGTCTTCCATTTTAGCATGTGTCTTAGCTTGGCTGCTATAACAAAGTACCATAAATTAGATGGCTTATAAACAACAGAAATTTATTTCTCATAGTTGTAGAAGCTGGAAGTCCTAATCAGGGTGCTAACCATAAGGTGAGTTCTGGTGAGGGCCCTCTTCTAGTTCAAACATGGCTGTTTTGCTATGTCCTCACATGGTAAAAGGGCCAAAGGAGCTCTCTGAGGTCTCTTTGATAAGGGCACTGATTCCATTCATGAGGGCTCCACTCTGATCACCTGATCACCTCCCAGAGACCTTAATCACATTGGGTGTTAGGATTTCATCATTTGAATTTTGAAGGGGACACATGCATGGCAGCATAGATGGTCCCTTCCTGATCAAAGATTCTCTTATTCATTGATATTGGATATAAAGCTATTCTGCCTGATATCTTCCTCCTCATAATAACTATTAATGTTAAGAAGAAACCCTAGTCCATTAAAAAAGAAAAAGTGAAGCCTCACTTCAGACTTCAGAATATTACATTATTCAGATAACAGTGTTATCTTTTAACTCAACTTTATGAGAGAAAGACAGATGAATTTTAAGAGCCTCTAAACCATTTCAGTCATAGCAGGGTAACTAGTTAACCTAGCATAACATAGTAGAATAAACTCTAGGAATGGTGCTTATTTCTGTATGCCAAAGCTTGGCAGATTTCTTTGAGATTGGATTCTGATTTCCCCTCTTCCTCTGATAATCTCTGCCGCGAAGAGAGAATGAGAGCAGGTGGTACATATTTCATCCTTTCACTTCCACGAGGCTTCCTTACCTCGGAGTGAGGTCTGTGTTCCTTCCCATTTTTGCTGTAGTTTGGTTATTGGAAGAGGAGTCAGGGGCTCTCATTCTTGGAGGGTGGGATGAAATGTTTATATATAGTGGACAAGGACATTTCTGTAGCGCTTAATCTCTGTGCAAAAAAAAATTGTATGTGTGTATATACATATACGTATATAAAATGCAGTTTCTGAGGATGACTGTTGGTCTTGGGATAAACATGTTAAGGATTTTTGGCTCTCATTGATAGAGTGCATAAAAACATGACACCCATGAAGATTAGTTTGGTGGTTATAAAATGTTGCTGTCTAGATCAGTTTTAATAAGATAGCAGTAAACTTTGCCTTTGATTGAGTTTCTTGACTTTTGTTGAAGTTATATTTGAGTTATTCCTTGGCAGGTCACACACTCCATAAGCTTATTCTCTACTTTGTAAATTTGCTGTGTGCTTCATTTGACCTAAAGCTGTACCTTTTACAGGATGCCCTTAATTTAGGTTTGCTGTTCTTTGATGAATAAAGCTTTTTTACTTGATTTGTCATTCAACATGTTTATCGAGCGCTGACTGTGTGACAGAATGTCTGTCACAGGCTAGAGTTTCAGAGATGAAAAAGATGTAGACCTAGATGTTTGGAAGAATTTTACTGTAAAACTCATCAAGGAACTGATATATTCTCTTTTATAAATTGTTCTATAGATTGAAAGAGTTGATATATAAAATAGATTTGAAAGCAAAACAGATGGGAACAGAAAAAAAGTTATAAATCAGTTTCACTTATGAAATAACCCAAAGTGAAATATTAACAAATCAAATTAGGAATATGTATCTTTTTAAATGACCAAGTAGAGTTGATCCCAGGAATGCAAGGATGGTTTAGCTGTAGAAAAATGTATTCAGGTAATCTACCGTATTTTTAGATTAAAAGAAAAAATGGTTTTTATAGAGATGGCAGTTCTGCCTCAGAATGATATATATTTAATGCAAATCGAAATCCATCAGGATTTCTTACAGAACCTGACAATCACATTGGTGAATAAAAGGCTGTGAATGGCTAAGGCAATTTTAAAGATGAATCATTACTGAATAAACACTACAAAGAAAAGATAAAAAATTGGGCTACATGTGACAAATGGCACTCTAAACAGAGTTAAGATATATTAGAGAGAAAGTATTTGCCATGTATATAAGCATCAAAAGACTGGTATTCAGAGTTCATATTTAGAATTCCTAATGCCCAGTTAGAAAAAAAGGGGTGTTAGGAGTTGAGTTAGGAAAATATATGCTTCTGGGTATTTCAAACAGAGAATTGAATATCGAGATTGGTTATAAAGGTATTAGAAAGACTGGGAGAGCAAAAGGGAGGGATAGAGTGGCAAAAACAAAAGAATGGGGTGCTTCTAGTTGCTACCACCACTGAACTGGAGCCCACAGACTGCACCTGCTCCTGCCTCTGACTGGGGCCATGGAGACCACGATTACCCATCGGAACTGCTTCTGGAGTGACTACTTGTCTGTCCTAGCCACAAGCAGGAACCTTCTCTCTCTCCTGCCTTCTCCACTCTCCAGTGTCTCTTATTGACATAACCTGACAGGAACTCAGCTGGCAAGGGTTTGGGGAATGTTGGTATGGATTCTAAGCCCCTACAGAAAGGTAGGTGGGGGGCTGACAGTGGAAAAATAAACGGCACAGGTAACAAAGGATATGAATACACATCTTACAGATAGCTATTAACATACAAAGGTGTGCACATTTTTACTGGTGATCAAGAAAACACAAGATAAAACAGTGAGCTATATCACAATGTAAAAATTTAAGTTTGAGGTTTTGGAGGTGGGAGAGACGAAATCTTGAACTAGTGGAACAGTGAATTGAGAGGAGTCCTTTGGAGAGCATTTGGCACAATCTGATCAAGTTACACCTGCCTTCTAATGTCTAGTTAGCTGTTCTTTGGAAACTCTTGTATATAGTGTGTGAAAAAGTATAAAGCATAATTTGTTATTAGAGAAAAACTGAAAACCCATTGTCCCTCAGCAGGGGAATGAATAAATAAACCAGTCTCTGAACAGTGGAATAGGATGTAACATCTGAAACGAGTGAACATGGATGATTCTCAAAACACCATAGAGTGAGAAAAGTGAGTGTAGAAGGAATATGGACAGTATATTGTTTATGAAAATTGAAAAGCAAAACAGTACTGTTGTTTATGAATACATGCCATCGTAGTAAAACTCTTAAAATATGTTTGGAAGAAGGGAAGCATACTTTGAAGATACTGATTGCCTTAGGAGATGGGGAAGGGAAGGAAGGGAAAACTGGTTGGAGGAGGTCAGGAGGTTCACAAAGTAGGGAGGCAGCGGAAGCAAATTAACGGCAAAATGTTAATTGCTTTAAATCTGCATGGTAGAGTAGGTGAATATGAGAGTTTTTTATGTTTGAATTATTTCCTGATTTAAAGAAATAGAAAATGAGAGAATTAAGACTCAGTCCCTCTGGGAAGCCACTGGGTAGGTATTTCTTTTTCTCTGTGTTCGTAGTGTCCTTTGCATGTTTCTGTATGAAAGCATGCCACACTTTCTTGGGTGATCTTTTCTACTTGTCTATGAATTCCTTCATGCCACATACTTAGTATTTGTCACAGTGACTGGCAGACAGGAGCTAAGGAAAGGCTGTGTGATTTAAAACAGCAACTGCCACCACCAGGCACTGTAAACACTAGATACCGAAGTATTCAAAGTTTTATATGGTGGCAGGGTTTTTATTTACCAGATCGTCCATGCATTGTTGTGTGTATATTGGAAGGAGTTCCAATCCATTCAGTTTTGTTTTGGGCATCAGATGAATCATGTGTGTTTTCCATAAGTATCATTGAGTATCAATGATTTACATTAAACATTTTTAAAATATTGATACATACAAATAACATATACCTTTATTTGTAAATTAAAAACCTGAAAATGAAAAACTCCCACGAATCCACCAGTAATTGAGGAACTAGAATGTTACCCAGACCTTTGAAGTTGCCCAACATATGGCTCTGTCTCTCCCCAGAGATAATATTTAAAATTTTATGTTTATCATTCCCTTGAATTTTAATATATTTTACTATTTATGTGTGTATATAATTTTTTCATGGATTTCAGAATAGGGGCAAGTTTTAAGAAAGTGAATTCAGAATATTATTTTTTGTCTAATTATATTTTTTCAAGAAAAACCTTCATAATCCTTATAAAAGTAATTTTGAGGGTATGTTTTTCATATTTCTGTCACACACCATTCTGTGCACTCTGAAATGACCTATGTTGGAACTTTGTACTAGCCTTTCTCATACCATATGTCTCCCTGATGTAAGATGTAGCAGGAAGCATTTCTTTGCTTTCCTGTTCTAAATTTGCAAGTCAGGCAGTAATTTGCATTGGTGGTTTAATTTTTAGTGGCTGGAAGCATGGAAGAGTAGCAGTACTACAATCTCTGAATCCAATTCAAAGATGCCATGACAGTCTGATGTAATACTACTTTATTATGGTTTACTTCCATTTAAGGAGTGGTATTCATCTCCTGGTTTATTATATTTATTGTACATGACTGGGCATCCTAGTCTTTTAGTTACAATAGCTTAATTAAGATACTGCATTTTAAAATGTTAAATCTCTGTGTATCCACTAGATGTCAGGATCAGGAAAGCTGCAGTGTAACATATGTAGAATCATAGCTGGAAGCAATGTGAGAAATTGGTTCTAACAAGTAAACTGAAGTGTACAAGTCATATACTTTGTAATAAGAGTCAAGACTAGAAATGAAGTCTTCCAATTTCCATTCTATTGTCTGTTTAGGTCACATTTCTTTAAGGCAAGTAACTTAACTCCATGTAATTACTAGACTAACAAAATATACTGATCTTGACATGGGCTAGAGATTCAGTGAGATTTTAGTTGTGCTGTGATGGCATTGAAGCTGGCTCCCAGTAATACCTGAATCCTGTCTTCCTTTAGAGTTTAAAAAGAAAGGAGAATCAAAAGATCACTTTATTAATGGCAGCACGAGTACCTGATGAGGATAGATTAGATAGAGTTGGTAAAGTTAAGGATTAAGCTGCTCACTAGAACTTACCCTGTATCAGTAAGATTTCAACCAGGAAAGCAGAAACCTTGGTAAGTATTGTTAAACAGGACTTAATGTATGGATTTCTTTACACAACTGTTACAAGCCTGAGCAAAAAGAGGGTGCCACGGTCTGAGTGTTTTTCTTTACATGTCTCCTGCTACTCCCTCACACCAATCAGTTCTCCAACTCTCCAGACACCAGTTGAGTGTCCCTATAATTCATTTTGATTCTGACACCAACTGTGTGGAGTTAGGGGAGACTCCACAGGACTGCCCTCTAATCTAGATGCCACCTGCAAGTCCCAGGCCTCCTGTACTTCTGACCAACCAGCTGTGAATCAGGGTTCCCATTACCCTCTCCTCAGGTTCAGTCATCTGCTTTAATGGCTCAGAATTTAGGAAACACTTTACTTACTAGTACCAGTTCATTATAAAGGATTTTTTAAAATAATTTATTTTGGATCATTAATCTATAATTACATGTGCAATATTATGATTATTAAACTACCCCCTTCATCGGGTCTCCCCCACCAACCCCATTACAGTCACTGTCCATCAGCATAGTGAGATGGTATAGAATCACTACTTGTCTTCTCTGAGTTGTACAGCCCTCCCCATGCCCCCCCAACATTACGTCTGCTAATCATAATGCCCCTTTTTCCCTCTTATCCCTCCCTTCCCACCCATCTTCCCCAGTCCCTTTCCCTTTGGTAACTATTAGTCCGTTCTTGGGTTCTGTGAGTCTACAGCTGTTTTGTTTCTTCAGTTTATAAAGGATTTTTTAAAGGATACAAATGAACACCCAGATGAAGAAGTACATAGGGTGAGGTCCAGAAATGTCTTGAGCATAGGAGCTTCTGTCCCTGGATGTATTTACCAACCCAGAAGCTCTTTAGACCCTGTTATTTAGGGTTTTTTGTGGAGGTTCCATTATGTAGGCATGAATGATTGTAAGTTATTGGCCATTGGTGATCTAAATCTCATATCAGCTCCCCTCCCTGGGGGTCAGGACATGGGGCCAAAAGTTGCAACCTTCTAGTCATACCTTGGTCTTTCTGGCAACCAGTCCCCACCTTGAAGCTATCTAAGGGCCTGCCAAGAGTTAGCTCATTAAGACAAAAAGGGCTCCTGTCACCCAGGAAGTTCCAAGGGATTTAGGAGCTCTGAGCTAGGAACTGGGGATAAAGACCAAATACATATCTGTTGCTATATCACATGAGGTAACTTAGATATTAATGATAACTGTAGGAACAATTGTCACTTCTAGAGCTGGGGGTAAAAGTGAAGAAGTAGGTGAGGCAGAATTTAGGAGCTGGAGGGAGGGATCCTGTAAGGCTGGGAGCTCAGACCTCTGAATGGGGCCAGGTGGTCCTGCACTGCTGCTAGGGTCTCCACAATTAAGCTGGGGCCTAGAGCCCTGGTTGTCTTCTGCTGACAGGAAATGAAATGCAGAAAGAGGCACCTTTTGTCTTCTCACCTTCCAGTTTCCTTTTGGTTTTTTCCATTGATGGAACATAATGAAAAGTCAGCTGGCAAAGTAGTCTTGGAAATAACACTTCACAGTTTCTTAGTCCCAACATCACAAAGCAGATAATAGAATGTGGGCTTGGGGGATGAGAGCCCCCCTCTTTTACTACTCAGCATTAATTTACCCATGTTGATTTAAGAACAACAATAACATTTGCATGCTTCCTCTGAATAGTTGGTGGATAGCTCATGCTCAGATTGTTTAGTAGGAGTATAGGTGGGAGGAGAAAAACTCTATGTATACAGAGTCCCAGAGAGGATGCTAAGTCTACTTATTTTATCAAGTTCAGTGGAACCAGGCATGGAGAGAGACTTGAAGTCCTGTTATCTCAGGTTCTGCTTAGCATGTTTACCACATAAAGATCAGAAAACAGGAAGGGCAAGAGAAGGGAAATATTAGTTGAACAAATTATTTGTTGCCCAGTTGTCACTGTGCTAAAACAAAAGATACCATTTACCAGTTTCTCTTGGGGAGAAAGGAGAGAACAAAAGAATTGGAGACATAGCTGGGAGAGAGTGGTTAGGTGGTGATGTGCACTTGCAGTGCCATCAGTAGAGCAAATAGCATCATGTCAGGATAGTTGTTACAGATGCTTTATTGGTAGGCTGGCTTGAGTTGGTTATTTCTCTCCTTATACTGGTAGTCCGCTTTTGGGGTTTTTCAGGCTTCTTATGTAAAGTTAGTATGTTCAGTACCATCAGCTGCTGAGTTCCTAGTGTGAGTTGCAGTCATATCAGAAGCTATGAAGGTTAGTTACCATAGGGAAAGGGGTGGGGGGAATGGGTGAAATAGGAGAAGAGGGTAAAGAGGCACAAACTGCAAATTGTAAAATAAGTTAGACATAGGCATGGAAGTCAACATAGAAATTATAACCAATAATACTGTAATATCTTGGTATGGTAATGGGATAACCATACACTTATTGTGGCAAGCATCTAGTCACTATGTTGTACATCTGAAACCAATTCTATTGTATATCATCTTTATTCCAATTAAAAAAAATCATGCTAGAAAAAAAAAGCTAAGAAGGAATTGTGATTATACTTCTTTTAATTATCGTGTACCTAACTGATCCTTCAAAAAAAGAAATGACACTGGATCCCACCTATTTACAGTTACTAAGTTAGTTCAGCAGGTATGTATTGAATATTTGCTCTGCACTATGCTGAAGATTTACTTTGTGTGCTTGTATCAGAGAGGGGCACCACATACACATTTGGCCAGTAGAGTCAATATTCAGCTAAGGTGAAAGCTGGAAATCATCATAGAATAAGTTCTGGGTTGCATTAATTAATTACTACAGTGTTACTAATTTTATTAGATTTTTAAGGTTTGACATGTTGAAAATTTTTTTGTTCTTACAATATTTCAGCTGCTAGATTACTCCTAGAGTCACTCTGCCGTTCTGTTCATTTGCAATATTAAATCATCATTTGCTTTAAATGGTGCTGCTGCAGTTTCATAGAAGCAGTTCTACAAACAAGACTTTGTGCAATGTTTGAAGAAGTTGGTGCCTGAATATTTTCAGAAGCAGATGTGCTGAGATTGTTGATGTCATTTGAATTATTTTTTGAAGTTTTTACTATTTTAACTTGTACATGCTGCTTTATACAGTCACTTGAGAAATGTTTTTCCTTAAACCATAGATCTAGAAATACAGTTGTGGAGTTATGTGACTGGCTTTCAGGGCTGTGAATTTTTCCTAGCCTTTCAACTAGCTAGTATTCACTTAATTGCAACATTTTCTGTATAGTAGATTAATTAGAAGAATATTTTCAGCATGTGTCCTACACTGTTTCTATAATTACCCTCTAAGAGCCTGTCAATTTGGTTATTTCTTCAACAGGTTCCAGCAAGTGAATTACTTTCTTTGAAAGAACCATTGCTTATTAGATTTTTTTTCTTCTGTTAGCATTGTTACTATCTTCAAAATGTACTCTGAGTACTTTTAAAAAATATTAAAGCAGCTTTCTAGCATATAATAGCTGCTTGGTTGAGTATAGGACAAAGCAGTTGCAGAATCTCTTGTATATTTGGTAGCTTGTCTGTGGAAGGAGAATTATGAAAGTAATTCATCATATTTTTGCTTATGCAAAATACTATATTTTGTTGTATTACATGGTATCTGAACACAAAAGTGAAGGATGTGAACAAAACAAATTTGTGATTTCTCAGTCACTCCTGGCCTTTATCCTGTGTGTTCCATTGTCAGTGAAAATTGCATCTTACTTTTCATTACTGATTTTCCATTCTGTTAATATTTCTTCAGATTCACAGTACATGTTGTATGAGAACCAGAAATTCCTTGGCAGACAAGTAAAGCAGAAGTAAGGCTAAATTCCACACTAATCTGCTGTCTTGTCCATTTTAAAGACTTGAAGTTGTTGCTACAGGTCTGAATGTCTGATAGGATAGAAAAATACATAGCAGCATATTTAGTAAGTAATATATTTATGTCCAACAGTATAATTCAGGAACATTTTATAGTAATGTATTTTCCAGAAGCCTTTTTGTATGAGATTTAGAGTTTGGCTAAATGCAAGAAAGTCTGTCTTCAACACAAAATGGTTGACAGGTTCTAGTGATTGTTTTGACAAGTTTTTTCATATTCACACAGTTTTAGTCACCATAAATTGGAATATATGAAATTGTATTAAATCATTCTTACAAAATCTGTTGTTCTGAAGTTTTATTACAACAAAGTGTGTTTTTAGTATATCTCCTTTTTCTCTAACGCTTCATATTTTTTTTGTGTTCTTTATTCAGTTACCTGGGTTGAAGATGGTAAAGGATGTTGGCTTAATTTTGGAGTTTGTCCTTATGAAATCTTGAGGGGTCAAAACTGACACTTGGCTTGTAATTCTCTCTCAGAAAATGGGAAAAATTCCCGAATAAGGCTTTTGGAGGACTTAGGGTCCAAAGGAAATGGATTAAAATTTAAACCCACATCTTAAAGCTTATTTTGCTCAATATTATGAATTCTGTTCAGTTTTATCAAGCTCAGAATTATGATAATAGGCTAGTCTCCATTCTTATTTGCATTTTGGAGCCATAATTATGGGTGTAGAGGATACTATGTTCTTCCTAAGTTTTTCTGGCAAACTGTACACTTTCTTGATATCCATATTGTCTGTCATTTTATTTCCCTTAGATTTAACATTCCAAATATTCTTAAAAGTTGTACATAAAGTTAATTGCTTTGTTGTTTTGACTGGGAAGACAATAAGCTCTTTCTAAATACTCAGGCCTATTTTTTTTTTAATATAATTTATTTTATTATCATTAATTTACAATTACATGTGCAATATTATGATTATTAAACTACCCCTTCATCAGGACCCCCCCACCAACACCATTACAGTCACTGTCCATCAGCGTAGTGAGATGCTATGGAATCACTACTTGTCTTCTCTGAGTTGTACTGCCCTCCCCGTGCCCCCCCAACATTACATCTGCTAATCGTAATGCCCCTTTTTCCCTCTTATCCCTCCCTTCCCGCCCATTTTCCCCAGTCCCTTTCCCTTTGGTAACTATTAGTCCGTTCTTGGGTTCTGTGAGTCTGCTGCTGTTTTGTTCCTTCAGTTTTTTTCTTTGTTCTTATACTCCACATATGAGTGAAATCATTTGATACTTGTCTTTTTCGGCTTGGCTTATTTCACTGAGCATAATACCCTCTAGCTCCATCCATGTTGTTGCAAATGGTAGGATTTGTTTTCTTCTTATGGCTGAATAATATTCCATTGTGTATATGTACCACATCTTCTTTATCCATTCATCTACTGATGGACACTTAGGTTGCTTCCATTTCTTGGCTATTGTAAATAGTGCTGCAATAAATATAGGGGTGCATCTGTCCTTTTCAAATTGGG
The DNA here is from genome assembly GCA_032199065.1 of Smutsia gigantea. Lineage (NCBI taxonomy): Eukaryota > Metazoa > Chordata > Mammalia > Pholidota > Manidae > Smutsia > Smutsia gigantea. The sequence goes on from JAVSCE010001218.1 coordinate 91,037, forward strand.
CTGCTGCATTCTTAGGGTAAAATCCTAGGAGTGGAATTCCTGGGTCAAATGGTATTTCTATTTTGAGTTTTTTGAGGAACCTCCATACTGCATTCCACAATGGTTGAACTAATTTGCAGTCCCACCAGCAGGGTAGGAGGGTTCCCTTTTCTCCACATCCTTGCCAACATTTGTTGTTGTTTGTGTTTTGGATGTTGGCCATCCTCACTGGTGTGAGGTGATATCTCATTGTGGTTTTAATCTGCATTTCTCTGATGATTAGCGATGTGGAGCATCTTTTCATGTGCCTGTTGGCCATCTGAATTTCTTCTTTGGAGAAGTGTCTATTCATGTCCTCTGCCCATTTCTTAATTGGATTATTTGCTTTCTGTTTGTTAAGGTGCATGAGTTCTTTATATATTTTGGATGTCAACCCTTTATCAGATACATTTTTTATGAATATATTCTCCCATACTGTAGGATGTCTTTTTGTTCTACTGATGGTGTCCTTTGCTGTACAGAAGCTTTTCAGCTTGATATAGTCCCACTTGTTCATTTTTGCTTTTGTTTCCCTTGCCCGGGGAGATATGTTCATGAAGAAGTTTCTCATGTTTATGTCCAAGAGATTTTTGCCTATGTTTTTTTCTAAGAGTTTTATGGTTTCATGACTTACATTCAGGTCTTTGATCCACCTTGAGTTTACCTTTGTGTATGGGGCTAGACAGTAGTCCAGTTTCATTCTCTTACATGTAGCTGTCCAGTTTTCCAACACCAGCTGCTGAAGAGGCTGTCATCTCCCCATTGTATATCCAAGGCACTTTATCAAATATTAATTGACTGTATATGTTTGGGTTAATGTTTGGATTTTCTATTCTGTTCCACTGGTCTGTGGGTCTGTTTTTGTACCAATACCAAATTGTCTTGATTACTGTGGCTTTGTAGTAGAGCTTGAAGTCAGGGAGTGTAATTCCCCCTGTTTTATTCCTCCTTCTCAGGATTGATTTGGCTATTCGGTGTCTTTTGTGGTTCCATATGAATTTTAGAATTATTTGTTCGAGTTCATTGAAGAAAGCTGTTGGTAGTTTGATAGGGATTGCATTGAATCTGTAGATTGCTTTAGGTAGTATAGTCATTTTGACAATATTTATTCTTCCTAGCCAAGAGCATGGGATGCATTTCCATTTGTTAGTGTCCTCTTTAATTTCTCTTAGGAGTGTCTTGTAGTTTTCAGAGTACAGGTCTTTCACTTCCTTTGTTAGGTTTATTCCTAGGTATTTTATTCTTTTTGATGCAATTGTGAATGGAATTGTTTTTCTGATTTCTCTTTCTGTTAGTTCATCATTAGTGTATAGGAAAGCAACAGATTTCTGTGTGTTAATTTTGTATCCTGCAACTTTGCTGAATTCAGATATTAGTTCTAGTAGTTTTGGAATGGAATCTTTAGTGTTTTTTATGTACAGTATCATGTCATCTGCAAATAGTGACAATTTGACTTCTTCTTTACCAATCTGGATGCCTTGTATGTCTTTGTTTTGTCTGATTGCTGTGGCTAGGACCTCCAGTACTATGTTGAATAACAGTGGAGAGAGTGGGCATCCCTGTCTTGTTCCCGATCTTAGACGAAAAGCTTTCAGCGTCTCGCCGTTAAGTATGATGTTAGCTGTGGGTTTGTCATATATAGCCTTTATGATGTTGAGGTAGTTGCCATCTATACCCATTTTGTTGAGAGTTTTAATCAGGAATGGATGCTGAATTTTGTGAAATGCTTTTTCACCATCTATGGAGATGATCATGTGGTTTTTGTTCTTGTTTCTGTTGATGTGGTGGATGATGTTGATGGATTTTCAAATGTTGTACCATCCTTGCATCCCTGGGTTGAATCCCACTTGATCATGGTGTATGATCCTCTTGATGTATTTTTGAATTCGATTTGCTAATATTTTGTTGAGTATTTTTGCATCTACGTTCATCAGGGATATTGGTCTGTAATTTTCTTTTTTGGTGAGGTCTTTGCCCGGTTTTGGTATTAGAGTGATGCTGGCTTCATAGAATGAGTTTGGAAGTATTCCCTCCTCTTCTATTTTTTGGAAAACTTTAAGGAGAATCGTGTTATTTCTTCTCTATATGTCTGGTAGAATTCAGAGGTGAATCCATCAGGCCCAGGGGTTTTGTTCTTGGGTAGTTTTTTGATTACCAATTCGATTTCGTCACTGGTGATTGGTCTGTTTAGTTTTTCTGTTTCTTGCTTGGTCAGTCTTGGAAGGTTGTATTTTTCTAAGAAGTTGTCCATTTCTTCTATGTTTTCCAGCTTGTTAGCATATAGATTCTCATAATATTCTCTTATGATTCTTTGTATTTCTGTGGGGTCCGTCGTGATTTTTCCTTTCTCATTTCTGATTGTGTTTATGTGTGTAGATTCTCTTTTTCTCTTAATGAGTCTGGCTAGGGGTTTATCTATTTTGTTTATTTTTTCAAAGAACCAGCTCTTGGTTTTATTGATTTTTTCTATTGTTTTATTCTTCTCAATTTTATTTATTTCTTCTCTAATCTTTATTATGTCCCTCCTTCTGGTGACTTTGGGCCTCATTTGTTCTTCTTTTTCCAATTTCAGTAATTGTGTCTTTAGACTATTCATTTGGGAATGTTCTTCCTTCTTTAAATAGGCCTGGATTGCAATATACTTTACTCTTAGAACTGCCTTTGCTGCGTCCCACAGAGGTTGTGGCTTTGTGTTGTTGTTGTCATTAGTGTCCATATATTCTTTGATTTCTGTTTTTATTTGGTCGTTAACCCATTGATTAATTAGGAGAGTGTTGTTAAGTCTCCATGTATTTGTGAGCCTTTTTGATTTCTTTCTAAAATTTATTTCTAGTTTTATACCTTGGTGATCTGAGAAGTTGGTTGGTAGGATTTCAATATTTTTGAAATTACTGAGGTTCTTTTTGTGGCCTAGTATGTGGTCTATTCTGGAAAATGTTCCATGTGCACTTGAGAAGAATGTGTATCCTGTTGCTTTTGGGTGTAGAGTTCTGTAGATGTCTGTTAGGTCCATCTGTTCTAGTGTGTTGTTCAGTGCCTCTGTGTCTTTACTTATTTTCTGTCTGGTTGATCTGTCCTCTGGAGTGAGTGGTGTGTTGAAGTCTCCTAAGATGAATGCATTGCTGTCTATTTCCTCCTTTAATTCTGTTAGTATTTGTCTCACATATGCTGGCGCTCCTGTGTTGGGTGCATATATATTTATAATGGTTATATCTTCTTGTTGGACTGACCCCTTTATCATTATGTAATGTCCTTCTTTATCTTTTGCTACTTTCTTCGTTTTGAAGTCTATTTTGTCTGATACAAGTACTGCAACACCTGCTTTTTTCTCTTTGTTGTTTGCATGAAATATCTTTTTCCATCCCTTCACTTTTAGTCTGTGTATATCTTTGGATTTGAGGTGAGTTTCTTGTAGGCAGCATATAGATGGGTCTTGCTTTTTTATCCATTCTGTTACTCTGTGTCTTTTGATTGGTGCATTCAGTCCATTTACATTTAGGGTGATTATTGATAGGTATGTACTTATTGCCATTGCTGGCTTTAGATTCGTGGTTACCAAGGGTTCAAGGGTTGCTTCTTTACTATCTAACAATCTAACTTAACTTTCTTGTTAAGTTATTGTAAACACAGTCTGATGTTTCTTTATTTCTCTCCCTTCTTATTCCTCCTCCTCCATTCTTTCTATAATAGGTGTTTTATTCTTTGCCTTTAGTTAGTATTTGGATGGTCTGCTTTCTTTGCTATGATTTTTTTTTTCTCTAGTGACATCTTTTTAGCCTGAGGTGTGCTTCCATCTAGAGCAGTCCATTTAAGATATCCTGTAGTGGTGGTTTATGAGAGGCAAACTCTCTTAACTTTCGTTTATCTGGAAATTGTTTAATCCCTCCATCATATTTAAATGATAATCGTGCTGGATACAATATTCTTGGTTCGAGGCCCTTCTGTTTCATAACGTTAAATATATCATGCCATTCTCTTCTGGCCTGTAAGGTTTCTGTTGAGAAGTCTGATGATAGTCTGATGGGTTTTCCTTTGTAGGTGATCTTTTTTCTCTCTCTAGCTGCCTTTAATACCCTGTCTTTATCTTTGATCTTTGCCATCTTAATTATTATGTGTCTTGGTGTTGTCTTCCTTGGGTCCCTTGTGTTGGGAGATCTATGAGCTTCGGTGGACTGCGAGACTACTTCCTTCCCCAGCGAGGGAAAGTTTTCAGCAATTATTTCTTCAAAGACACTTTCTATCCCTTTTTCTCTCTCTTCTTCCTCTGGTACTCCTATAATGCGAATATTGTTCCGTTTGGATTGGTCACACAGTTCTCTTAATATTCTTTCATTCCTAGAAATCCTTTTATCTCTCTCTGCCTCAGCTGCTCTGTACTCCTGTTCTCTGTTTTCTATTCCATTAACAGTCTCTCGCAACTCATCCATTCTGCTGTTAAGCCCGTCGATCGCTTGTCTGATTTCTGTATTGTCTTTCCTCAGTTCCCTCACTTCCTCCCTCAGCTCTTGCACATTTCTCTGTAGGTCCATCAGCATGGTTATGACTTTTATTCTGAATTCTTTTTCAGGGAGGCTGTGCATTTCCATCCCTTCAGACTCCCTCTCTGGGGTTGTCTGGTTGATTTTGGTCTGAACCATATTCCTCTGTCTTTTCATGGCTGTATAATTTGGTCACTGATACTTGCCACGTATGTCAGCTGGGCTCTTTAAGACCGCCTCTTGGGGTGCCGAGTCCTCTCGGGTGTAGCTGCACACTGTGCGCTTTCCTGTGTATTCTCGTCTCTCTTTTAGGAATAGATGTATTTTCTGTGTTTTCGTAGATAAATATAGTGTTGGGAGGAGATTTCTGCTGCCCTGCTCACACCGCCATCTTCCCGGAAGTTCCAGGCCTATTTTTAAGCAACTCAAGAGTTGTCAGTTGTCAGCATTTATTTTGTCTTTCCCCTCCTTGGAACAGTTCTATAATTTTACAGACAAATTTTTGTTTTCTGTATATACTTTTAATCATGCATTCAGCAAATATTTATGACTACCTATAACATCTCCAGGCATTGTTTTTGGTGTTGGGGATAGAGTAGTATACAAAACAAAGCCCCGCCTTCTTAAAGTTTACCTTGAGATGGGAGACAGAGTAAATAGATTATCAAAAGAAATGAATATGCGTTAGATGGTGATAGCCATTAATTTGGGAAGGAGATAGAAAGGGAAAGAGATTATAGACGGATTGGTCAAGGAAACCCTTTCTGAGGTGATCTCATTGAAGCAGTGGCCTGAATGAAGTGCAGTAGTTTGTCCTTTGAAGGTCTTTGGACAAAACATTCCAGGCCAAGAAAAAGCAGAAGTAAAGGCTGTAAGGAGGGAGAAATCTTGCTGTGTTAAGAGAAACTGCAACAGGCTGTTGGTGGAGACTGGTGGGAAATGAGGCCAGAGTGAGTTAGGGACACATCATGTTGGGTTTTGTAGCCCTGGTAAGAAGTTTGAATTTTATTCTGAGTGCATCAGTAAGCAGTTGCATGTTTTTGATTAGAGAAAGGATGTGGTCGATTTATGTTTTAAATAGATTGCTTTACCTCTTATTTAGAGGGTGTAGGAGGAGAAACAGGTATAAGCAGTTAGGCTTTTGAAGCAATCCTGGCAAGAGGTGATAGTGGTGAGGAGGAGGCTGGGATAGCAGAATAGCAGTAAAGGAGGTGGGATGGGGTGTCCTTTAAGCTATTGAGAAAAGTGTATTGAGGAGGAAAGGGTGTCACTATGTCAGATGCTCCTGGCAGGTGAGAACTTGAGAACTGACCATAGGAATCAGCATGATGAAGGTTATTTGATGGCCTTTCCAGAGCACTTTTGGTGGGGGTAGGGTTGGGCAAAAGCCAGGTTTGGGTGGGGTTAACAGAACAGAAGGAGAGGTATAAAAGACAGTGAGTGTAGGCAACTCTTCTAAGGACTTTTCCTGCAAAGAGAAGCAGGGTATATGGTGTGAGCTGGTGAGGGAAATATAATCAAAATACATCTTTGTTTTGTTTTAAGATGGGAGAAATAATTGCATGTATTCCAAAGGGAATGGTATGGGAGAAGAGCTATAAAGTAGGAAGGAAACTCAGGAGAATGTATTGTCCTAAATGTCAAATGAAGAAAGTGTTTCAAGAAGGAAGAAGTGGTGAACTGGAGCAAAGGCTATTAAGAGGTCTGGTGAGTTGTAGTGTGAGAATTGCCCTTTGGATTTTAGCCAGGTGCAGGTTTCTGTGACCTTGCAGGACCAGCTTCATTATACCGCTGGGTGTAATAGCCAGATTGGAATGAGTTGAAAGAATGGGAGGTGATAGAGTAGGAAGAACTAACGACAGACAGCTCATTTGCCAGCTCTTGCTGTAGAGAGGCAGGCAAGGTGGAGCAGTGGTGGAGGCAGTGTGGAGCCTTGAGTAGCGAGTAGGAGAACCAGTGCCCCAGGAAAGGTGGTCCATCAGGAACAGGTGCAGAGGGCAGAGCAAGTGGTTATTGAGAAAGGAAGGGTGGTACAAATGATAGTAGATGCTTACTTTTGTAAAAATGTAGTGAAGTCCTTTCTTGCACGTGAAGATGGAGGATAGATTGTGGGAGGTTTGAGGAGACTAAAAAAAAAAAAGCCTGTGGAATGGTCACCTGGCAGAGTGAGAGACTAGATGACTGGAAATCTGCAGTAGGATGGCTGAGCTAAACTGAGGCCGTGTTCCATGTTGGTGGTCATATGGTTAATGTAGTGGTTCTTAGCTGGGGGCTGTTTGGGGGGCTATTTGGCAGTGTCTGGAGATGTTTTTGGTTGTCACAGGTGGGTGCTGGGGTGATATGAGGTGTCTAGTGGGGAGAGGCCTGGGATGCTGCAGAACATCTTACCACGCACAGGACACCTTCCACAACAAAGGCTCACAGGGTTCAAACGTTGATACTGCCATGTTTAAGGTAATCTGATTTATAAGGAAGCTAGTCAATATGAGTTTTTCTTCTCACCACCTACCCAGAAATATTTACTAGGTTTTTAAACTGTACATGAAGAAAACTGATACTAAATAAATAGGGTAATTCAGATTGTGTTAAGTACAGTAAAGAAAGGAGTTGAGTGATGTGATAGAAGGTAAGGGGGTAGGGGTGCAGCTGCCAGGGATAAGGTCGGGAGACAACAGCCTCTGAAAAAGGGGGAGTATGCAGTGAGGCCTGAAGAGCGGAAAGAAGCCGGCCACGTGGAAGGCCTTGGGGTTAGCGTGCTAGGCAGATGAGACAGTATTAAACCCCTGAACTCAAAAGAGTAAATGAAGTAACAGCATCTCTTAGGAATTTTCTAGAAAGAGAGAGAAAATAGCCTATAAACTATTGAGTATAGGTGTGTTTCTGTTGGCTTCTATTATTTTAAGTAAGTAAAATATTTTCAAATGTTTTTATGCGAAAGTGGTCTAATGTATCAAGTGCCCTTTGTGAGCTCAAAAATACATTCCACAGACTACCAGCCAGGAAGAATGTGCTCCTTTCCAGATAAGTCACCAACTTTGGAACAAACATGTAACATAAGAGCTCAGAGTCACAAAATTTCACCAGAAATACTACAGATACTGAAGTAAACCATATCTGGTTTCTATATTAAATATGTATTAAATTTCTTCTTAGCTTATTTAGTAATTATAATATTTAGTTTAAATTCAAGAATTAAAATAAAAAGTAACTTGAAAGAATTGTTTAGCCTTTTCATTCATTCAGATTGTAACACTTCGTTTATTATTCTAAAGTATAATACTTATTATTTACTTTGAAATAGTGCCTCTAAAATACATCAGTAGTATTTTGGGCCAAGTTTTATAATAATCTGAAAAATCCTTCATCACAGATTTATTTGTTCATCTGAAACTTAGAAATCTTATTAGTCAGAACTCTTTGAGATGCAATGACAAAAACCCAACTCAGCTAAACAGGCAAAAAGGAAATTGGTTGAAAGAAACTAGGGGAAAGAAAACCAGAGGAAAGTCTAGCGGGGAAACAGAATCTGGAACTTGGGAACAAATGGAATCAGAAATTAATGACATGAGGACATTTTCTCTGACTCTCCACTGCATGTCAGCTTCGTTCTTTGTGACAGACTGGCTTCCTCTCTGGCAAGAAATGTGGCTGCCGCACACAAGCCTCACATTCCACAGGTTCTGCAACAGGGGACAGGTTCTCTCGGTCTAATAACAGCCATAGCATTAGCAGCAAACAGATTGCCAGGCAAAGCACTAAATGTTTTGCTTGTATTCACCTGTTTAATGATTTTATGGACCCTCTGCAGTGGGTGTTATTGTCATGTACATTTTATGGTGAAAAACTGAGACATGGAGAAGTGAGGATATTTGGTGAAAGTCATGGCGCTTGAAGTGGTAGAGCTGGGGTTTGAACCCAGGCAGTCTGGTACCTATCAGAGCTGACAATTAGCCACTATATCATATTTGTTGAAATAAATCACAATGAGGAGATGGGAGGTTTTTTGGTTTGTTTTGTGTTTGGCTGAAGAGTTAAACCATGCAAGACAGGGATATGGTTTTAATTTTTTCATTTATCCTAATAAAAAAGGACAAGACAACTGATAATATTACAATAAGCTGTTTTCAGATCCATGAGCTTTTGTTCAAAGAGACATATGTGATATGAGTCACCTATAACAGCATCGTGCTGCATACCACAGGGTCATTCTGCACTGGACAGCAGTTGTACTACATTAGTGGTTCTCAACCAGGGGTGGTTTTGACCCCCCAGGGGATATTATCAAGAATCAATTTTGGTTGTCACCACTTGTGTGGTGGGTTACTACTGGGTTATCTAGTGTGTGCAGGCCCAGGATGCTGCTAATGATCCTATGAGACAGTCTTCCTCAACAAAAGAATTATTCAATCCTGAATGTTAACAGTGTTGAGGTCGAGAAACCTGTACTGGATAAACTGGGCCATTTCAAACTGTGTCTGTCTTTGGGATGAAGAGGTAAGAGCTTCTAAGTCTGCGTATGTGTGGAGCGTGAATAGGGCAGGACCAACTATGATGCAGGGTAAGGGTATAGACTGTGCTGCCTCAAAAGGACTAACTAATGGGAGAGGTTTGCAGAAGGGGATGTAGGAAAATGGAGCAGAGAAACTTGACTAGTGTCAGTAATTTCCCTGAGGACTGACTGTGCACCTAAAAGAAAAAAGGTAAGGAAATCTTATCTCTTCCATCTCCCTCCCTCCTGTGCCTGTCAGTGGTCTCATAGCACTAATTTTAGGACAGCATTTCAGCAATACTCTTGGGGAAAAAAGGGATAAAAATGGGCTTTGTGATTTACTTTGATTTATAACATTGCAATTCATTGATAAATTGAAGACTGGTTTGTCTTAAAAGAAATAGAGCCATTATTATTTTTTAAAGAGTTATTTTGTGATTTTGGGGTTACAATTTTAACAATGGCCAGCATTAATTGAGTGCTTTCTGTGTGCCAGATTGTGCTAAGTCAGTGCTTAATCTCATTGAACTCTTGTAATAATCCTTTAGAATAGTTACTATGATTATGTGTATTTTACTGATGAAGAGAATAAGTCTCAGAAAGGTTAACTAGCATCCTCAAGGTCAAACAGCTAATAAGCTGAAAACTAGAGTTGGAATTGTTTGATTCCATAGACTACTCTTAACACAAAATGGTGTACTGCAAAGACAATTACAGTCCTTTCTCATGCTTATTTCCCATTGACTTGAAGTTTGATACCACCGGGTAACTGTACATTATTAGGTCTCAGGTCTTGTTAGAAAATTTACATATATTTGGAAACAGATATTCTTTATGTATTTGAAAGCTTTCAAAAATCAAACCTGTAAAGTGTTCAAATGGTTCCTTTAAAAAACCTATTGAATAAATTTAGTAACCATTTTGAGATAATATTTAGATATGATGACTGGAAAAATATATTTTTCGGCGTATATAAAAGCTTGTATTATTAAACTTTTTACAATGCATAAGATAATTAAGATGAAATATTTCCCTCTTAGTTTTAATTTCAGCCAAGCCAGCTGTGCAGAACATTGTACAAAATCTATGTAATAGGGATTTTAATATAAAAAATTAAGGTAGGTCCCCAACTCTCACGTTGGGGGAATATTGTTTTAAAAGAAAGGGGACCCTTCAGAATTTACCAAATTAGTGAATAAATTAGACTGATTTTAACATTTTCTAAGGCAAGTCCTTCAGACTTTGACCTCTAAAGCAACTAATGGCTACACATATACTACTTGTACTCTTTTTTTTAAATTTATTTATTAAGGTATTATTGATATACACTCTTATGAAGATTTCACATGAAAAACAGTGTGGTTTCTACTTTTACCCATATTATCAAGTCCAGAGCCATACCCCAATGCACTCACTGTACATCAGTGTAGTAAGATGCCACAGATTCACTGTTTGCCTTCTCTGTGCTACACTGTTTTCCCCGTGAACCTCCACACCATGTGTACTAAACATACCCCTCAATCTCCTTCTCCCTCGCTGCCCACCCGCCTTCCCACACCCCTCCCCCTTGGTAACCCCTAGTCCTCCCTTCATGGAGCCTGTGAGTCTACTGCTATTTTATTGCTTCAATTTTGCAGCATTGTAATACTCCACGAATGAGGGAAATCATTTGGCCCTTGTCTTTCTCTGCCTGGCTTATTTCACTGAGCATAATATCCTCCAGCTCCATCCATGTTGTTGCAAATGGTAGGATTTGTTTCTTTCTTATGGCTGAATAGTATTCCATTGTGTATATGTACCACATCTTCTTTATCCATTCATCTACGGGGGGACACTTAGGTTGCTTCCATATCTTGGCTATTGTAAAAAGTGCTGCAATAAACATAGTGGTGCATATGTCTTTTTGAATCTGAGAAGTTGTATTCTTTGGGTAAATTCCAAGGAGTGGGATTCCCGGGTAAAATGGTATTTGTATTTTTAGTTTTTTGAGGAACCTCCATATTGCTTTCCACAATGGTTGAACTAGATTACATTCCCACCAGCAGTATAGGAGTGTTCGCCTTTCTCTGCATCCTCGCCAGCATTTGTTGTTCCTAGTCTTTACGATGCTGGCCATCCTTACTGGTGTGAGGTGGTATCTCATTGTGGTTTTAATTTGCATTTCCCTGATGATTAGTGACGTGGAGCATCTTTTCATGTGTCTGTTGGCCATCTGAATTTCTTCTTTGGAGAATTGTCTCTTCATATCCTCTGCCCATTTCTTAATCAGTTTATTTGCTTTTTGGGGGTTGAGTCGTATAAGTTCTTTATATATTTTGGATGTTAACCCCTTGTCAGGTATGTCATTTACAAATATATTCTCCCATACTGTAGGATGCCTTTTTGTTCTGTTGATGTTGTCCTTTGCCATACAGACACTTGTTAGTTTGATGTAGTCCCATGAGTTCATTTTTGCTTTTGTTTCCCTTGCTCGAGGAGATGCGTTCAGGAAGAAGTTGCTCATGCTTATATTCAGGAGATTTTTGCCTGTGTTGTCTTCTAAGAGTTTTATGGTTTCATGACTTGCATTCAGGTCCTTGATCCTTTTCAAGTTTACTTTTGTGTATGGGGTTAAACAATAATCCAGTTTCATTCTCTTGCATGTAGCTGTCCAGTTTTGCCAACACCAGCTGTTGAAGAGGCTGTCATTTCCCTATTGTATGTCCATGGCTCCTTTATCATATATTAATTGACCGTATGTGCTTGGGTTTATATCAGGGCTCTCTAGTCTGTTCCATTGGTCTATGGGTCTGTTCCTGTGCCAGTACCAAATTGTCTTGATTACTGTGGCTTTGTAGTAGAGCTTGAAGTTGGGGAGTGTAATCCCCCCACCTTTACTCTTTCTCTTCAGGATTTCTTTGGCTATTCGGGGTCTGTTGTGATTCCATATGAATTTTAGAACTATTTGCTCTAGTTCATTGAAGAGTGCTATTGGTATTTTGATAGGAATTGCATTAAGTCTGTAGATTGCTTTAGGCAGAATGGCCATTTTGACAATATTAATTCTTCCTATCCATGAGCATGGGATGTGTTTCCATTTATTGGTATCTTCTTAAATTTCTCTCATGGGTGTCTTGTAGTTTTCAGAGTATAGGTCTTTCACTTCATTGGTTAGGTTATTCCTAGGTATTTTATTCTTTTTGATGCAATTGTGAATGGATTGTTTTCCTGATTTCTCGTTCTGCTAGTTCATCGTTAGTATATAGCAATGCCACAGATTTCTGTGTATTGATTTTGTATCCTGCAACTTTGCTGAATTCATTTATTAGATCTAGTAGTTTTGGAGTGCATTCTTTGCGGTATTTTATGTACAATATTATGTCATCTGCAAACGGACAGTTTGAGTTCCTCCTTGCCAATCTGGATGACTTTCATTTCTTTGTGTTGTCTGATTGCCATGGCTAGGACCTCCAGTACTGTGTTGAATAAAAGTGGGGAGAGTGGGCATCCTTGCCTTGTTCCCGATCTTAAAAGAAAAGCTTTCAACTTTTCACTGTTAAGTATAATGTTGGCTGTGGGTTTGTCATATATGGCCTTTATTATGTTGAGGTACTTGCCCTCTATACCCATTTTGTTGAGAGTTTTTATCATGAATGGGTGTTGAATTTTGTAAAATGCTTTTTCAGTATCTATGGAGATGATCATGTGGTTTTTGTCCTTTTTTTTTGATGTAATGGATGATGTTGATGGATATTCGAATGTTGTACCATCCTTGCATCCCTGGAATAAATCCTACTTGATCATGATGGATGATCTTTTTGAGGTATTTTTGAATTCAGTTTGCTTATATATTTTTCATAGTTTATTTTGGTATCATTAATCTACAATTACATGTGCAATATTATGGTGATAAACTACCCCCTTCATCAGGTCCCCCCAACCAACCCCATTACAGTCACTCTCCATCAGCATAGTGAGATGCTATAGAGTCACTACTTGTCTTCTCTGAGTTGTACAGCCCTCCCTGTGCCACCCCCCCAACATTACATCTGCTAATCATAATGCCCCTTTTTCCCCCTTGTCCCTCCTTTCCGACCCATCCTCCCCAGTCCCTTTCCCTTAGGTAACTATTAGTCTGTCCTTGGGTTCTGTGAGTCTGCTGCTGTTTTGTTCCTTCAGTTTTTTCTTTGTTCTTATACTCCACATGTGAGTGAAATCATTTGATACTTGTCTTTTTCAGCTTGGCTTATTTCACTAAGCAAAATACTCTCTAGCGCCATCCATGTTGTTGCAAATGGTAGGATTTGTTTTCTTCTTATGGCTGTATAATATTCCATTGTGTATATGTACCACATCTTTATCCATTCATCTACTGATGGATACTTAGCTTGCTTCCAATTCTTGGCTATTGTAAATAGTGCTGCGATAAACATAGGGGTGCATCTGTCTTTTTCAAACTGTGCTGCTGCATTCTTACGGTAAATTCCTAGGAGTGGGGTTCCTGGGTCAAATGCTATTTCTATTTTGAGTTTTTTGAGGAGCCTGCATACTGCTTTCCACAATGGTTGAACTAATTTGCATTCCCACCAGCAGTGTAGGAGGGTTCCTTTTTCACACATCCTCGCCGACATTTGTTGTTGTTTGTCTTTTGGATGTTGGCCATCCTCACTGGTGTGAGGTGATATCTCATTGTGGTTTTAATCTGCATTTCTCTGATGATTAGTGATGTGGAGCATCTTTTCATGTGCCTGTTGGCCATCTCAGTTTCTTCTTTGGAGAAGTATATATTCATTTCCTCTACCCATTTCTTAATTGGATTATTTAC
>JAVSCE010001219.1:0-32393 GCA_032199065.1 Smutsia gigantea
AGAGCATCACAAATCAGTGTCTGGGACTCTAGTGCAAATCTATATGAACAGTTATTCTAAGAAAAATGAATGTTAAGTAATTCTTCACTACTCTCTTAAAGACTGCACGTAATTAGACGAGCACATATATAAAACTTCATTATGAAACTCTATCCAATATTGGAATAAAGCCATAGGACTGTTCACAGTATCTTCAAAGGAGAATGACCTCTCTGTTTTTCCTGAACAAGCTGAAAAGAATGCTTTCAGATGCAAAATTGATGACTTTTGTTGTCAGTAGTAGAAAAAAGACCAGACCTACAAAAGCATCTTTCAGGGTTGCACTCATCTTGCCAAAATACTAGGTACATGTCACACTAGTACCAAGAAGCTAATAAAAGGAGCTGCCATGTTAATGACAAATAGTATGATCACAGGGAAAGCAGAATGAGCTATTGGCAGAATTCCTTATCACATAACACTGATTGATGTTGCAAAATATCAATAGCAGGCATTGTGGAAGAGCAATTACACTCTTGTGCATCTGTTGGTAAATATTTCACTTTAGACTTGGGTGACGTTTCTGAGGAGAGAGTATGAATTAGCTGCTCTTGGGATAAGTGCAGTACATAAGTGAAGGAGAAGTACTTGACCAGCTTTATTCTGTTTATCCAGGCTATAGAAAAGATGTGTCTGTTGGTTTACAATTCTTCCTTGTGATTTATGAGGCAGACTAGAAAATGTGCCCAGGATCAGTCCTGTTGGAGTCCAGCAACCTGTATGTAGCCAGGTGGGCTTTGCTTTACAAAGAGAAGGATTTGCACGGTAATAGCAATCTGTAAGATTTTATTTGCCAAGAAAATTTCTTGGTTAGTAATTCTGATGACTGTAATTCAAATTAAAAAACAAAAACAAAGGATGATATGATTGAGAGAATGAATATAAGATTCTGCTTTTCTACCATAAAGTATGCTGGTTTTCAAGAAAAAGTTTTTCAGGTAACAAACTGGAAATGAGAAATGATACAAAAACACTCTCTTATGATAATGCTACAACACTTTAGACCATTTCTAAGATTTTACGTTGTTTACTCAAGTGGTATATCTTAGCAATATATTTAGTAATAGGAACAGACTGAACCTATTACTTCAGGGACAGAATGTCTGTCTTGTTTTTAAATGTTGAAACTAAGAAGTTAAGAAAACAAAAGTACAGTGCAAATTCTTAACCACTAAGAGTTTAAGTCTTTCCAATTTATGTTATTTTTTTCACTGATCAGAAAAAGAAATTGATGGCATACGTGAAGACATATTTTAAAACTACATTCAAAATGAAACATTCTTTCCATATTCAAATATAATTAAGCAGTGAATTAGGAATCCATCATCTGCTATTTCAAGCAGTTAATTAGGAATCCATCATCTGCTATTTCTCAAGATGAAATAATCAGCTGTCCAGCTTTTTGAAGAGAGATGCTCATTGTGTATCTCCAAAAGTAAACTTCAGTGAGAACTCTATTCATTCTGTGTTCATATTCCATATGATTATCTGTGACTATCAGCCAGAGGCATGAAATATTTACTGCTATTTGTAACAGCAATAATTATAGTCTGGAGTCTTCAAATAATGGAAACAATAAAGAATAAGAAAATCTACCAACTAGAAGTAAATTCTGACCAATAGCTATGTCATAAAGTCACATATACTTTGTTATGAGATCACAAACAATATCAACTTACTGATTTTAAAATAATATTTTAGTGGCAAGAAGTCATTCTTTATCTTTATTCCTATGTAAGTGTCAAATGTCCAGTAAGAATTAAGAAGATCTTAGTTCTCTTATCTGCCCTGCCATTGATTAGTAAGTGAACTGACCTTTCTGGGTCCCAGTTGTTCCATCTGTAAAATAGGTCAGTTATCAATTATGCTTCTCTCTCTTTATGTTCTTAGATTTTATCTTACCTATTTTAAGATACCTACAAAATGTATAGTTTCTAAGCACAGTGATGGTAGTAGTTATTTTCCATTCTGGAAATGTTCTAGGAAAGCATTGAGAAGGTTTTCTGTTGATGCCAAGTTAGGGGCTGAGAGCGGTATATAGTAAGTCTATATATAGCGAAGCATATATCCCCTCTTTTGAGGAGAGAAACCCAAGTCAAGTAGACAAGATTTTCAAAGGCAGATTAAAGAACATCTGTCATTCCAGGTCACAAGTATTTATATTCCTTCCAGAGCCGGATCAGTGCAAGAAAATAATGACCAACTTGATGACATGACCTGGGAGAATAATTGCAATTATTAGTCACCTTCTTATTTTGTTTCAGCAATCCGTCTCTGAGGTTCCTACCTGCTGAGTCAGTTAATTAACAAGGCTTTCAGATAGCATGTAATGGTATTGCCAAGGTTAATGAAAGAGAGACAGATAAAATTCACCTAGTAGTGTGTCTTTCTCCCAAGCTTTTGGTATATAATTGCCCATCAAGACTTCTCTTAAAGGAATATTTACATGATCCAAAATTAGCAAGATACAAACACAGGGATTTTCAGTATGCACATTTTGCACAGATGTGAAGATAATATTTCCTGTGGAAATAAAAATCAAATGATAAATTATATGAAAAACAGAATAATGAAAACTAAATTGCAAAAAATGCCATAATTTATTAAGAATAAGAACAAAGATAAATTACTGTAATAAAATAAACTCTATAATCAAACTTCCACAAAAAAATGACAGCAGCCTAAAGAAAGACAAAAATTAGGATCCTAAAAGCCAAAAGAATCCAGAAAAAAAATGGTAATAGAAGTAGGAATGGTCACTAATGAAAACTGTACCCTAATTTCAGTTCAAAAAATTCAGAAGATAATGTGAATTGAAGCATTTTGGTTAGTCAAAAAGCTTATCTTATGATATGAGAGAACACATCAAACAAACTAAAGAGGGAGCATACCCTGGAAATATTGAAGTAAATGTGGTTAAATATGAAGATGCTGGGAAGTTTTTAATTTTGTTTATTTAAGATTGACCATATTTACTTATGCAATACATTAGATATTATGCTACTTCACATACCATCTTTATGAAACAATGAAGGAATACTAAGATTACTGAAGATTGTTTTTTAGGAAAAGAAAATATTCCTTTATGCAGTAGAATGCATGCAGACATCAGCCAACCTACATACCAAGAAGGTCAGTCCTGCCCTTAGATGATGATTCTATAAGATGTGAATGAAATGATTTATGCACCATCAGTGATGAGTTACCTTTTAATAGGTTCACTGTTACTATCAATTTAGTGATACCCATTATGTTAAAATTACATTTTCATGAATATTTTAATATATATTAAATATTTAGAATTCTTTAGAAAAAGATGAGACAAGGTGTCATTTATTTTTACTGAGAAGTTTTTTGAACTCAAATAACCATATAGTGTAATTATAATGCAAATATGAACAATGGGAGCATGCTCACACATACCCTGTAGTAGTATAACAATAATCTCTCATTTTTATCTTAGTCATGTAGTTTAACAGAATTGATGTCCAATGCCCATATGTACAACACACACACATATAACACACACCACAAAAATAAATAAATAAACAGATATTTGAAGAAGTAAGCATTAATAAAAGGATAAAGAAGTGCAATTCATAATAAGTGTATAACATTACAAGTGCTTTATACCAAATATATGGACATAACATTTATCAAACAAAAACAATAGGAGAAACAAGAAGTAGACATAATAATAAGGTAACTTTATTCATTTATCTAAGTCTGTAACAGATAAAGTGAAGAAAGATATAAATAATTATAGAAATGGATCCTATATGTGTCTGTATATCTATACTGATAGTTATATGTAGATATAGATATGGACATAATTCTGCATAATTTGAAGGGAGAGGATACCTGCTTTAATAAAAGGTTTCCATTAGAACAGTCATGAAAGTGTTCTTATAATAGCACACAATCTGAATACTTTCAAATGTGTAAGTAGAATAAAGATTAATCTTTGATTATAATGAAACATAGGTAGAATTTAATTATAAAATTTAAAAAA
Source organism: Smutsia gigantea (assembly GCA_032199065.1). Classification (NCBI taxonomy): domain Eukaryota; kingdom Metazoa; phylum Chordata; class Mammalia; order Pholidota; family Manidae; genus Smutsia; species Smutsia gigantea. The sequence goes on from JAVSCE010001219.1 coordinate 4,052, forward strand.
TTACTTCTACAGCATAAACATATAAAAGAAAAAAGCCTTTATCTCAAGGAACTATAGGTTCATAAGGGTGTGAGGTAGGGATGTTAAGTTTGGAAAGAATGGTTTGCTTTTGAAAATAGGAGAGACATAACTTTCTGAGAATCTGAAAAGAAACAAAAGGAGAATATATTGAAATGAAGTTAAGAGAATACACAATTGGTGCCTGAAATTTTCAAATTAAAATTCCAGTTATTTTCTATGAATATGAAACATAAAATTTCAAAGTGACAGAAATACTCAAAATAGTTTAAAAGACAATGGACTGCGAGTAATTATTTGAGGCAGAAAAAGACTAACATTTCTCATGTTAAAGATGCCCTTGTAAGTTGACAAGAAAAAGCAATCTGATAGTATACATCAGTAATACAAAGGAAATGTATGGAATACGAAATGTAAAGCACCAATAAATAGATGCCTTTAGAGAAAAGTAAGTAAGAGCTCATCCAGTTAGAAAAATCAAAGATAGATAACCTTCTCTGCTGCTGAGGGTGTAGAGAAATGAGCATTCTGGTCCATTAACCAAATAGTTAACAGTGGGTATTTTAAAGGGCTGTAATTGGGTGATGGGGGGGAGAGAGGCACTCTACATGGTATTTTACTTGCTAATATGATCATGAATTCATTTTTAATTTCAAAATGCAAGGGAATAAATTCAATATAAAAAATTATAAACTACATCAGAAAATTTGACAAAATCTTATCAAAATTTAAAATAAGAATACCTTTTATTGCAACAGTTTTACTTGTGAGACTTTATCCCATTAAAAAAAAATGTGTACGTGTGTGTGTGCAGATATATGGATAGTCACTGCAGTTCGGTTTAAACTGTTGACAGTTGGATAAAATTTAAAAGTTCATAAACATAGTTTTTCTAAAAAGGTGTATTTACACAACAGAATAGCATAAAGTTAGTTAAAAGAATGAGGAGGCGAGGTAATGACTCCTGACATGAAAAGAGATCCATCATAATGTTTAATGGAAAAATGAATTACAGAATGGTATGCATAACATGAGCCCATTTTTGTAAATATTTAAAGAAGTACGAATACATGTTTGTGTGTATATATATATAAAATAACGTGGAAGAAATGTGGAATACGTCATGGTTTCTATTCCTCTAGAGAATAGAATTGAGTTGATGTGTAAGGGAGTGGAGAGTGGGCTAAGAATGAAACTATTTCTTACATTTTAGGCTTCTATATATTTTTATATTTAAATATATACATTTTATATAATGTTTCTTCATCGTTTAAATCATGAAACAATCCATATATCAGCACTCCTTTACGTAATGCAATAAGGGGAAACATGAACCATTAAAACAGAGTTAAGCAAACCCTCTGACCAATGAAAACTAATGTGGTGGAAAAAGGCAGCCACAAAAATAAATGCGGAAGGAGAAGAGGGAAAGGAGACCAGGATAATCATTATCATCCCCATAGTGATGTAGTAATAGTAGCAGTAATAAAGTGATCATTCTGGAGACTGTAATCCTAACCGACTACAAACAAGAATTTTCAACATTAACATAGACCACCTTCACTGTACTTCCTTGCCCCTCTCCTCATTTCTTCTTTCTTTTAAAGCAGAATTCCGCTTGAAGAGACTAGAGAGAGCATTCCACTAGTACAAAAGGAAGAATGAAAAGATGACAGAATATTTATTAATCATGCAGTCTGTTACTCCTGTAATAAATTTCCCATCTATATTTCACCTGAGACATGAAATAAACGGTCTTCGTGGCCAACCTCTACAGCTGGATGTGTGTGAGAACTCCAATAGTTCATGATAACTCCATGCAGTTGTGATGTGCAGGTGTTTGATTTTTTTTTTTTACTTAAAAGTGACCAGTCAGCAGGCTAATGTCCTGGGGCCCAGCTCCAGGTAGTGTTTGCACTGGGGAGGTCAAAGGACACACTGCCACTGATTTTCAGCTGTATGCTCAAATCTTTCCATCACTCAAGTTTCCGAAGTTGTGGCTGTCTGTAAGAACATTGTATTCTTTTCACAGCTAGAAGGATGCTAGTTTGGATCCACTTTAATGACCCTTATTTGTACCTCACAATCTGTGATAGCAAAGTGCTGCACACTCTTCAGCCATCTTGCAATATGGCCAATTCCCAGACTTACTTGGATATTTTGAAAAAGTTCATTCTGATGCGAAAGATGCAGTGTTTGTGACTTCCTTCACATGAACGTTTGCACATGGATACACTTTGGAGTTTCATTTGAATAGTAAAGTTTGCCCTATATTCTTTAAACCTGAATGAAGATGAGATTTCTTTTTTTAGTCTGTCATACTGCCTTGATCATTCATTCGTTCATTCCTTTACCCCACTGCATAGTCATTTATTTATTCATACACTCACTCACCCACTCAGTGTTGCATCATGAAAAATAATGCAGCCCCCTAATCCTATTACAAACTGTGTGGTAGTAAGAAAACTGCTTAACCTTTCTGTGCCATTTGCAGAATGGAGGTATCTCTAGTACCTAGCTCATATAATTGTTGTAAGGAATGAAGGGGTCTTGTATACAAAGCACCTAGAAGAGTTCCTGATAGGATTTTTGTTGGTTGTGACAGTAGTTTTGCTTGTTTCTCTGGTTTTTGCATATTTGTAAGCTATTATTTACTCATTCATTATTTCAACAGATTTTAATTTCCCAAGTTCTCTGTGCCAGAGTTTGTCATACAGGTGGGAGATCCAGTAGCAGAGAGGACAGACATGATATTTGCTTTTATGTTATTTATGTTTTGAAAATGCACAAGTAACAAAGAAAAGAGTAGATGTTGTTTCACATTGCAAAAGCGATAGACCTGTTTTATCATCACACCAGAGTCCTCACTTCTCTGTCCTCTTCCTGCCCCAGCTCTGGGCCCTGTGTTCAGAAGACCCTGCTCTGTCCATACCTTTTTCTACAAGGTGAGGACTCTGCGGGCCAAGGGAATGTGCCACCAAGAGGTAACACTTCAGGTCTCCAGATCCCCCAGAATTCCCTGCCCAAATGTCCCTAGCCACCTCTAGAATCCTCAGTACCTTTCCACCATCCAGGGGAGGCAGCTGTAGGCATGCAGGGACACCTTAGATCCGAGGGGTAGCCAAGGGGCAGTTGCGAGGACTGGATCTTAGATAGGTATGGAATTGTGTGACTGTCCATCTATTATGTGCTCTGTGGCCTCTCAGTTGTGAAGTGGCAAATCAAAGGTGAATAGAAAAGTGGGGGCTCTCCATTCAAAGTCTCACCCCAGCCTTGTGAATGGTAAGGCCAAACCTGATGCAGGTGGTCAAACAGGGAGATACTGTAAAGAGAGTCTGCAGTGAGGGTGCTGGACTAGGCATCATCAGGGAAGGTCCCTGAGAGATGGCACTTTAGTAAGCCCTGCATGACAAGAGGGAATCAGCCTTGCAGATCATCAGAACAGTGAATGCCCTAGATTTGACCAAGCCAAGCCTTTTTTGTGCAGTGGAAGAAGCCAATAACCCTGGATCAGAGTGAGTTCAGGAAGAATGACAAGGGAGGGCTCAAGACTTAGGTGGAGGCCGGAAGAGTGCAGGTCCTGTGGGCCACGCTTAAAGTTTGAAATATACACTAAATATATCAGGAAGCCAAAGGATGCTGTTAAGCAGACACCCATATAGTCACTCTTGATGCTGTATGGGCAGTGAATTCTGCAGGCACAGGGGGAAACAAGGAGATCAGACTCCTTGTTTGGATTTTTGGTCTGAGGATAATCTGCTCTAGAGTCTCATTGGAGGCTGGTTGAGAATATAAGCGTCTAGGTCCTGGGACTCTAGGTTCATAAGCTAAGCATCACAATCTTTAGAAAGGGTCTGGAAATTCCAAGGAGAATCCTTATATACAGTGAAATTTGAGAACTACCACAAACCTGAAAACTATGTATACAGAGCTATATTCATAACTATGTTAAAAAAAAACTCAACAATATAAAAACTTTTTATAAAAGTATAACAATGCCTTCTGTTCTTTCTTTTTTAAGAGTGGAAAGTTCTTAATGCCTGCCTTAAATAATCTATTCTCTAATTTAAAACCCTTCAGAACCTTAAGGATGTAGAAAGGCAGTAATGGAGGAGGAGTTGGGAGTAAAGATTCTCCATCTATTTTCAATATTTCAAAACATGTTCAACTAAAATCTTACATTTCATAACAAATAAAAATTATTTGTAGACTGATGACAGTTTCAAATATTTTGCTGTGAAGTAGAATTCTACCAATTCTAAAATGAAAGTTAATTTTAAGTTAATCAGCTAAAACTATATAATGAGGTAAAAAAACTTGTATTTGCAATTACATATTTCCTTGTTTTAAAACATTAAAAAATCTTTAGATACCAAAAATGACTCATAAAGTGCTTTTAAAAAGACTGTCTTTAATTTTATATAAGTGGGTTTGAACTATGGTTGTTCCTCTTTCCATGTATTACTTCTTGAAGCCTCAGTCTCTTTATCTGTAAAATGTGAATGTAAAAATCTTTTTTGAATAAGGTTTTTAAAAAATATTAAGTAAGGTAACTATGTAAAACGCTTAGAAGTTACCCAGTACCTAATGTGCTTAACAAAAGAGCATTTATATTTTTGCTATTTAGTAATGGCATTTTGCTTAGTAAGCAAAATTCCTTCAAACTTTGGGACACAGCTGGGAAAAAAACTAATTCCAGTATTCTCAGTTGTTTGCTGGAAAATGAAGTATGGACAAAATATACCAGGTGACATCTTGGTTTAAGGGAATACTAAGCTGGATGTCAGGTTCTAAGGTTCTCACTTGTCAGTAGAATCCTGGCATATATTGTTGGCAATACTTAGTGTCATAATTTCTTTTGATATTTCCTGGAGAAAACTCAGTAAAAATTTCCATGTCTTTCTTCAGATCAGTTCCTCAACTTTGTGTAACCAAAGACACATTAGGAATTTTACTTTCTTGCTAAGTGTGATAGATGTTCCACCACCAAGGAGTCTGTAGGGAACTGAATTTGTGAAGTGATGACAAAAGGACCATTAACTTTCTCTCTGGTTACCTCTTCTTTGACTGTGCTTGATTTGGCTTGTTAGCTATGCAGTTGAAATGTTACTGAGATATGAGCCCTTGGAAGAATTGCATTAAGTTTTGGCTGAGCCTTTTTGATAGTCTGAAAAAGTATTTTTCTTCGATACATATTCTGGGCCTGTTAAGAATTTGGCCATTATCAAAGTGGTGACAGTGGCACACAGGTGGACTTTAGAAAGGTTGTTAAGAACTTTTGAGAATTCTACACAGTTAGTAAACAGTTTCCCAAAGCATATCTCACTAAGGCACAGAGTTCCATAGCATAGATTTCTCACTCATCATCAAGCCAGTTAGTTCAGCTGCTCACAATATGTCACTTGATGTCAAGTCATCAGAGGCTATAGCATTGAGGTGCATATGAGTAAGGTTTGTACCTTGCATGTTAAAAACCACACTTATGAGAATGTTTTGAGCTAGGGCTTTCCCTTTTTTATGAATTGCTGTGACATATATGAATAATTCATTCCTGGTCCTGAAAGTATAACCACAGAGGCTTTCTCCCCAGGGTGTCTTGGTATGACAGTACCAAAATGAGCCTTAACAGAAGAACACCACCAGGGAAGGACTGGAGGGAAGGATTATCAGACTATCCCTTGAGGTTGTCTGTCAGCTTTTACAGATTGGGTTCCTGTGAAAATTCAGGTGTGATGCTGCAAAGCTCATGCAGCTAATGCAGTTTAAAATGCTCCCAAGGTTAAGTTTGCAGGGAACTGTATATATGGCTAAAGATTATCTTGTAAATTTTCTTTGGGTTACGAGTAAGAAAAAGTCAAAATCGCTTACCTTGACAGTCTTTCTTGGCAGTCTAGCATTCCTTTGTAGAATTCAACAAATTGCCTTGAAATGCCTTGAAAATGCCTAAGATCAGGAATCTTCCTATCAGTGTCAGAGTGGCTAATGTACTGCAGATATTGCTCTGACTGACAGAAGACTGCTAAATAATCCACATAACAGCCATTGGCATGGCTTGGTTCCAGTTACAACAATAGCTAATAGATTTTCAGCTTTTTCATGTGCCCTACATCATTGAAGTGACACAGCAACCCGATGAGGTAGGTTTATTTATAATTATCATCACATTTTAGATATGACAAACTGAGGCTTGAATAAGTAGGATGCTTTGCCCAGAATCATCCAGTAAGTAAAAGTGAGTGTCTGGATTTGAACTTGTGTCTGCCTGACCAGAGCGCTTGTTCACTGCAGTATTGTACAAAGATGAAGGTACCAGAGAAGACAGGCAGGTTGAACAGTCTTTGTTTTGCTGTCATCCTGAGGGGCAGAAGGGGGTATCCAAGGATTGTGAATGCTAGAGTTAACTGCATCATTGAAATGTATCTCGGCCCACTCACTCAAGCTTCTTCCCCTCTGTTTTTATCATTTGTAAAGTGAACTGGCTGGATTTCCCATAAAGATTAAGTGAGTTATCATGTGGAAAGTGCTCAGAGTACATGAAAAGACAGGAGAACAGATGTAAGGCCCTCCCATGTAGGAGACACCTAAAAGTGGGGTGGACACCTTGTCTGTCTCCAAGGCATTGGATCCACTTAGTACAATGTAAGGAAGCCGTGCTTCAAGAGATTAAACTGCTTAATGATTGTGCCCAAAGGACAATGCCCCTTAGGGGCCTGGCTCACAGAGGTAAGAGAGCTTGGGTGGGAGAGCCTCTGAAATAAGCTTCCAGCATTGTTTTGCCTCAACTGCAAGATGGACCTCAAATCCTGGGGAGAGAAGCCCTCTTTGAGGAGGAGAAGAGAGGTCTCATGAACCAAGGAGAAACAAGTTTTAGGGAAGGGTAGAAAGTCAGTTCCACATTCAGAATGGGGGAGGCCAGGAGGGAGCCAGGCTTCTCACCAGTAACCACAACGGAGAGAGGCTCAGTACATTTATTCCATTTTGCAATATGCCCGTGCTTGCTGGCATTGGTGTGCCCTTGTCCGTGTTTAAGAATCTTTAGTAAATACTTTAAACCAAATACGCTTGTCATTAGAAGTTATATGTACTATATTCATCAGCCAATTCTGGAAATTGGGGTATGGAATAACTTAAAATAGATGTTTTTAACGTTAAAAAGGATTTGGATGATGGAGCAAGGCTAAATCCCTGAGGAGTAAAGATATGTACACAGATCCAGTCTGAGAAAGCCAAGTAGGTCATGAAGCTAAGAATCAGCAGATTAAATAACCACCATTTTATATTATCATCATCCTTAGAGCTACTAAGTGTGTCCTGTAAGCCGTCCACTGAGCTAAGAGCTAAAGGCATGCTATTTGACTTGATATTCACAACAGCTGCATGTTGTCCATGAGATAACATGGGGAAGAGAAGTTGAGTAACACCCCAAAACATGTAAAATGTAATTCTTTCCAGACCTGCCTGGTTTCTAGGAACTTGAAGAACTGTGTTATACTGACAAAGCACCTTTTCCCTCCCACCACTGACAGAAATCTGAATCAATAAGAGTACACTTTTTTTTTTGACGGTTAGTTAAAAAGGTCTTTTGTCAGCATCCTTTATTTTTAATAATAATAACAAAAATTTCCCATAAAACATAGACCCCTCCCCTAAACTTATTTTTTTTCTCTTTTTTTATTAATCTACAATTACACGTGCAATATTATGGTTATTAAACTACCCCCTTCATCAGGTCCCCCCCATCAACCCCATTACAGTCACTGTCCATCAGTGTAGTGAGATGCTATAGAATCACTACTTGTCTTCTCTGAGTTGTACTGCCCTCCCCGTGCCCCCCCAACATTATATCTGCTAATCATAATGCCCCGTTTTCCCTCTTATCCCACCCTTCCCACCCATTTTCCCCAGTCCCTTTCCCTTTGGTAACTATTAGTCCGTTCTTGGGTTCTGTGAATCTGCTGCTGTTTTGTTCCTTCAGTATTTTTTCTTTGTTCTTATACTCCACATATGAGTGAAATCATTTGATACTTGTCTTTTTCGGCTTAGCTTAGTTCACTGAGCATAAGACCCTCTAGCTCCATCCATGTTGTTGCAAATGGTAGGATTTGTTTTCTTCTTATGGCTGAATAATATTCCATTGTGTATATGTACCACCTCTTCTTTATCCATTCAGCTACTGATGGACACTTAGGTTGCTTCCATTTCTTGGCTATTGTAAATACTGCTGCGATAAACATAGGAGTGCATCTGTCTTTTTCAAACTGGGCTGCTGCAGTTCTTAGGGTAAATTCCTAGGAGTGGAATTCCTGGGTCAAATGGTATTTCTATTTTGAGATTTTTGAGGAACCTCCATACTGCTTTCCACAATGGTTGAACTAATTTGCAGTCCCACCAGCAGTGTAGGAGGATTTCCTTTTCTCCACATCCTCGCCAACATTTGTTGTTGTTTGTGTTTTGGATGTTGGCCATCCTCACTGGCGTGAGGTGATATCTCATTGTGGTTTTAATCTGCATTTCTCTGATGATTAGCGATGTGGAGCATCTTTTCATGTGCCTGTTGACCATCTGAATTTCTTCTTTAGAGAAGTGTCTATTCATGTCCTCTGCCCATTTCTTAATTGGATTATTAGCTTTTTGTTTGTTAAGGTGCTTGAGTTCTTTATATATTTTGGATATCAACCCTTTATCAGATACGTCATTTATGACTATATTCTCCCATACTGTAGGATGTCTTTTTGTTCTACTGATGGTGTCCTTTGCTGTACAGAAGCTTTTCAGCTTGATATAGTCCCACTTGTTCATTTTTGCTTTTGTTTCCCTTGCCCGGGGACATATGTTCATGAAGAAGTTGCTCATGTTTATGTCCAAGAGATTTCTGCCTATGTTTTTTTCTAAGAGTTTTATGGTTTCATGACTTACATTCAGGTCTTTGATCCACCTTGAGTTTACCTTTGTGTATGGGGCTAGACAGTAGTCCAGTTTCATTCTCTTACATGTAGCTGTCCGGTTTTTCCAACACCAGCTGCTGAAGAGGCTGCCATCTCCCCGTTGTATATCCAAGGCTCCTTTATCAAATGTTAATTGACTATATACGTTTGCATTAATGTTTGGATTTTCTATTCTGTTCCACTGGTCTGTGGGTCTGTTTTTGTGCCAATACCAAATTGTCTTGATTATTGTGGCTTTGTAGTAGAGCTTGAAGTCAGGGAGCCTAATTCCCCCGTTTTACTCCTCCTTCTCAGGATTGCTTTGGCTATTCGGGGTCTTTTGTGGTTCCATATGAATTTTAAAGTTATTTGTTCCAGTTCATTGAAGAAAGCTGTTGGTATTTTGATAGGGATTGCATTGAATCTGTAGATTGCTTTAGATAGTATAGCCATTTTAACAATATTTATTCTTCCAAGCCAAGAGCATGGGATGCATTCCCATTTGTTAGTGTCCTCTTTAATTTCTCTTAGGAGTGTCTTGTAGTTTTCAGAGTACAGGTCTTTTACTTCCTTCATTAAGTTTATTCCTAGGTATTTTATTCTTTTTGATGCAATTGTGAATGGAATTGTGTTTCTGATTTCTCTTTCTGTTAGTTCATCATTAGTGTATAGGAAAGCAACAGATTTCTGTGTGTTAATTTTGTATCCTGCAACTTTGCTGAATTCAGATATTAGTTCTAGTAGTTTTGGAGTGGAGTCTTTAGGGTTTTTTATGTACAGTATCATGTCATCTGCAAATAGTGACAATTTGACTTCTTCTTTACCAATCTGGATGCCTTGTATGTCTTTGTTTTGTCTGATTGCTGTGGCTAGGACCTCCAGTACTATGTTGAATAACAGTGGAGAGAGTGGGCATCCCTGTCTTGTTCCCGATCTTAGGTGAAAAGCTTTCAGCGTCTCGCCATTAAGTATGATGTTAGCTGTGGGTTTGTCATATATGGCCTTTATGATGTTGAGGTACTTGCCGTCTATACCCATTTTGTTGAGAGTTTTAATCATGAATGGATGCTGAATTACGTCAAATTCTTTTTCAGCATCTATGGAGATGATCATGTGGTGTTTGTTCTTCTTTTTGTTGAGTCTCTTGTAGGCAGCATATAGATGGGTCTTGCTTTTTTATCCATTCTATTACTCTGTGTCTTTTGATTGGTGCATTCAGTCCATTTACATTTAGAGTGATTAGCAATAGGTAGTTATTGCCATTGCCGGCTTTAGATTCGTGGTTACCAAAGGTTCAAGGGTAATTTCTTTACTATCTAACAGTCTAACTTAACTCTCTTGTTAAGGTATTATAAACACAGTCTGATGATTCTTTTTTGTCTCCCTTATTCTTCCTCCTCCATCCTTTATATGCTAGGTGTTTTATTGTGTACTCTTTTACGTTTCCTTTGACTGTTTTTGTGGATAGTTGATTTTACTTTTTGCCTTTAGTTAGTATTTGGATGGTCTGCTTTCTTTGCTTTGATTTTATTTTCTCTGGTGACATCTTTTTAGCCTTAGGAGTGCTTGTATCTAGAGCTGTCCCTTTAAGATATCCTGTATAGGTGGTTTGTGGGAGGCAAATTCCCTCAACTTTCGCTTGTCTGGGAATTGTTTAATTCCTCCCTCAAATTTAAATGATGATCGTGCTGGATACAGTATTCTTGGTTCAAGCCCCTTCTGTTTCATTATATTAAATATATCATGCCGTTCTCTTCTGGCCTGTAAGGTTTCTGTTGAGAAGTCTGATGATAGTCTGATGGGTTTTCCTTTGTAGGTGATCTTTTTTCTCTCTCTCTGGCTGCCTTTTATACTCTGTCCTTGTCTTTGATCTTTGCCATTTTAATTATTATGTGTCTTGGTGTTGTCCTCCTTGGGTCCCTTGTGTTGGGAGATCTGTGGGCTTCCATGGTCTGAGAGACTATTTCCTTCCCAGCTTGGGGAAGTTTTCAGCAATTATTTCTTCAAAGACACTTTCTATCCCTTTTTCTCTCTCTTCTTCTTCTGGTACTCCTATAATGCAAATATTGTTCTTTTTGAGTTGGTTACACAGTTCTCTTAATATTCTTTCATTCCTAGAGATCCTTTTATCTCTCTCTACCTCAGCTTCCTGTACTCCTGTTCTCTGATTTCTATTCCATTAACAGTCTCTTGCACCTCGTCCAGTCTGCTCTTGAGCCCATCGATCGCTTTTCTCATTTCTGTATTGTCTCTCCTGACTTCCTTCCTTAGCTTTTGCATATTTCTCTGTAGATCCATCAGCATGGTTACAACTTTTATTCTGAATTCTTTTTCCCGAAGATTGTTTAAATTTATCCCATCAGGCCCTCTCTCTGGGGTTGTCTGGGTCATCCTTATCTGGACCATATTCCTCTGTATTTTCATGGCGATAGAAGTCGTCACAGGCAGGTGCCTTGTGTGTCAGCTGGGAGAACAAAGTCCCTTCCCGCTTGTTCTCCTTACCCTTCTCCGGAGCCTGAGCTGGGTACCCGCCCACTGGAAGGCAGTCTCTGGTATAATTCCGAGCTGCCTTTGTGTGGGGCTGCCCTCAGCCTAGCCTATCACCCTGCAGGGGTTTGCAGTCATTCCAGGTGCATTCTGCTCCCCGTGGTGCCTTTTATCCCTTGCTCTGGTTTCTGAGGCCCTTCCCAGTTACCTGCTTGCTCGCCGGGAGGAGATTCTGTGTGGTTGCTGTGGGCGGAGCCACTCTTCTGCTGTTCCGCAGCTGTGGCAGATCCGCCAGACACTTTGCCGCACCGGCCGGCAGGGAATGATTGGTAGGCTGCTTCTCCCCATGAGAGGACCCAGCAGCCGGTTAGGGGGTCCAAAATTCCTCAAGATTCCCAGCCTGCTGGGCTGAGTGTGCTGGGATGATTTTTTTCTGCTGTTGGTCTCTTCCCTTGTCTCTTTAAGACTTTTAAAGAAGCGCCTGCTTTTCTTTTGTCCCAGGGGAGCCGGCTGTGGGGACCCACGTGCAGTCTCCATCTCAGATCTGTCAGGCCTTCTGTTTCTTTCTTCCCCAGTATACCATGCAATGTGTGTCTCTGCTCCTGGTGCAGATCACCAGGGCTAGTTATTTCGCAGTCCTGTGCTTCTGCTCCCTCCCCACTCTGATTCTTTTTCTCACACTGTTGCGCTGGGGTAGAGGAGTGCTCAGGTCCCACTAGGTCGCAGCTTTTTATCTTACCTGCTTCGTGAGGCCCTGAGTTCTCGCAGATGTAGCTGTAGCCTGGCTGTTGTACTGTATCTTCTGGTCTCTCTTTTAGGAATAGTTGTATTTGTTGTATTTTCACAAATATATATGGTTTTGCGAGGAGATTTCCACCACTCTGCTCACACTGCCATCTTCCCAGTATCCTTTTGCTTCTTTCCTTTTTATAATCAATCCATGACATGCCCAAGGGATAGTATTTAATTGCAGTCAGCCTGTTGCTGAAAAATTAGTTCTCTTAAATAATTGTAGGTTACACTGAACTCAAGATATTGAGGAAACAATCTAACCAATGAAAAATGCCATACACATTAAATAAATGTAGAAAAATGTACTTCATAAGTTTTAGGGTATATATAAAAGAAAACTATCAACAAATACCTTTATAAGCCTGAATATTATATTGTGAATAAATATTATTTGCTAATTATCTACTAGGTATATTTTACAAAGATTCTTTTCGGTACATATATTTCTATAATTCTTCAATTTATAAGACATATCATTACTGCAATTCTGTATTATTCCCACAGGCAGAAGTGGTTTTATACAAATAGTAAAAATATGTATGTAGCCTTTGAGGTAAAAAGATAATATAGAACTTAGAGTGTTTATTATCTCAAGACTTGGGATTGAACCTCAGCCATTTTACAGAGAGAAGAGGTGAGCCCCAGGTAATGCTGTAAGACTGTCAGTGTCATAGTTTGCCTGAAATCACTGAGAAACTATTGGTAAGCATCATAGTAGGTCTAATCACCTTAACTTAATGCATATCCAGTTTTATATGGATGAATATACAAGATAAAGGTTTTAGAGAACAAAAATTTCTGAAGAAAAATTTAAATGTCAGAAGACGAGTAGTGGACTCATAGAATGATTGTCTCCAGAATATGGGGCATGTATCAGAATCCCTAAGAGTGTGGGGATATGTTAAAAGTTCATCTTACCTTTATATCTAAATGATTAGAAATTAACATTTAATAATATTTGAACCATAGATTGATGGTACATTTGTGTAAGTTGAATAATTATGCACAAGTTTGTATTACTGATAAAAATTGTTTATGGACTGAGAGGTCTGCAGTGTAGATCATAAACTGATGGCTGGCAAACAGAGCTGGGTACCAGAAATGGGTCTCTTTGCTTTTCTTTGTGTTTAAAAAATAAATTATTTTCCAACATTTAAGAATCAAAAGATTGCACAAAAACAAATCTGGATTTCCAATCAATCTTGAGAAAAGAGAAGATACAGAAAGATAGTCTTCAGATTCCTGGGTAACCACAGTTGGCTGAGTGATTGATGACTCTCTCCTCTAGTCAGAATGACCAAATCTCCACCATTCTTTATTATATTTTGCTGCATGGTCTCACTGTTCTACATTTTCTTTCTGGTTCTGGCTCATATTTGAATTTCTAGCATTAGCTATTTCTGAGCAAAACACAAAAACTAAAATCTATAGCTTTTATTGATGTGCGGCAGAGACCAGACAGCTGTTCACAAAACCATTTACCCTCTCCTTCTGGCACACAGCTAAACTATATTTCCCAGTTTCTTTCCAGTTAGGTTCAGCCATGTCATTGAATTCTATCTAATGGAAAAGATGTATGCCTCTCTTTTTTTTATATTCCTGCATCTAATGCTTAGATATCAACAACCATAGTAATCTTGGAAACTACTCTTAAAAAACTCCAAAGACCCCATTAGCCTGGGTTGTTGCATGACTGCTAGGGGCAGAGTTCCCCATACTCCTCCTCCCCATAGAAAACTGGATACTAAATTAACATTGTCTTAAGCCACTGACATTTGAAGAGCTGCCCATAACTAATCCAAGATGTAATTGTCTTTTCATCCATCTCTATACACTTCCTCTCAGGAAACAGAACCATCAATCTTGAGGAAAGAAAAAGGAGGAGGAAGGTAAGTAAGGACTATCAGTCACCTCTTTTCTAAATCTGTTCTATTTTTTTTCTTTCATTCAATTGGCATTTCTTTGATGGCTTCTTAGGCTCCATGCCTTACACCATATTGTGTCTGTAAAGCTGTGTATAAATCAGGATTCTTTTAGCTGAAGTGACAAACAGCCTAGTTTAAACTGGCCTGATAATAGAAGAAAGTTTTTGGCTCCCATGATTGAAACAGTCCACAGGTAGGGCAGGCATTATGGACAGATGGATCTACTTCCATGTAGCCCTCTAACTTCTGCCTTTCTCTGATTGGTTCCCCTTACAGTAAAAAAAAAAGTCTGTAGTAGTTCCCTCCCCACATCTGCACAAAACACACCCTCCAAAGCAGGATTGGCAAACAGTATTGGCATTCTCTTCCCTCAATCATCTTACAGAAGTCTTGAGCTTGTCTCTTGTTAGACCATTGAAATCATGTGCTCTCTCCTGGACAAATCACTGTGGCTCAGGAATGCCCTGTGCTTGACTGTTCGTGCCTGAACTAACACTTTAGAAAGAGATGGACTTGAACCAGTTGTTTCATGCCAACTTGGGAGCTGGTCAGTCCTACTCAGATGGCATGGGTGATTCTCAGTGGGTGAAGGAAGAACGCCCACTCCTGGATGAAGGGGGTAGGAAATGAGCCCATGTCAGAATCTAGTGGTATACAAGACTAATTCTTGATGGCACAGTAGCCTAGCTTTTAACAAGAATGCCTTATATTTTCCCAGCTTTATACTTTTCTAAGATTTTATAAGTATACATATTATATGAGTTCATTAATAATCCTTTAGTGTATATACAATGAGTATTTTATTATACTTACTTTAACAGATAAATTTTAGGCTTAAAGTTGTTCGGAATTGACCCAAGATCACAGACTAGTTAGTGGCAAAACTAGAATTCACTTCTCTTAATGTTTTGAAAAGTGTTTATTCCACTCTACAAGAGACTGCCTCTTCTCTTCCTTGGCTTTCTTTGAAAACGTATTAGCTAAAGATTGTGTTGTAATTGGGATTCTGTTTCAGAAAATCAAAACTGCTGCAAGGATAATTGCCCCTATAAAGTGCCACTGTAACTGCTTTCAGTTCTAAATTGCTTAATCTTTGTGAGTTCAGGTGGCCAAATACACCTTCAATTAGCATCTTACCCATGAACACAAAGCCCCACTGAAGGACAAAGAGCAGCTCAGTCTTTGTTATGATCAAATCCTAGGGTTAAAGGTAAATATATAATTATAGTTAAGAAAGAAAACAAGCTCATTCTTTTATGATCCTCTGAGAAGTCAGTGTACTGCAAATGAAAGGGAGTGATAGTCTAGCTGCATGTAAGCATAAGGCATTGATTAGAGTATTATTTCATTACAAACCCATTGCAGTTAAACAGTGAAAGCATATAATTACTCTTCATAGAATGCAGTATACAGTAAGAGAAGTACACTTCCAGGCCCATGTATTTAAATTATGAATGCAGAGCTCATTTTCACCTGAAGAAAGGCACCATGATTCGGTTATTTAATAATTTTTAAAGAGGGATAAGGATTCACCAGAATAAGAGAGAGAAGTGCTTTCGTTAAGAGTCACATTACCATACTCACTGTAGAAACTATTAATCCAGAGATATATTTTTGAAATAGCGAATCCATATCAAATCATACTGAACAACAACAACAAAAAAAACTAAAGGTACACGCTCCAGATAGTTTAAATAATAGTTTGAGGGAGAACAGAAATAAGAAAGGAACTTGGAAGTAAAGGTTATAGTTAAAACATTGGACACAAAATTGGTAATAAATCACTTGCCAACTGACTTGATCTCAGTAGTGGGAGTATTTTAAGAAAGATGCCTGAAAAGGGACTTATGAAATTTGATTTCTTTTCCCACATCCACTGAAGATTTCTTATGAGAGGAAGGCACTCAACTTCCTATCTAATTCTCTTATAAAATAGGACTATAGATCCACATTGATGCTGATCTTTGTGGGTTTTACAATAATTATACTGTTCTTTTAATTCCCTATGTTCTCCAAACATATAGCCAAAAAAAAAGTTTATGGAATAAATATAAACTATTATTTAAAAAACAGTTGTTGATTTATTTTAACCTTTGAGTCCTATGAATTTTTAGCAGCCTATAACATTTTCATTATCTTTTCACACTTTTACAGAGGTCATTGCAATGTTGTATTTGTCTCTTTTCTGGTAGGAAAAACTGAAGCAAGACCTATAAACTCCATTGTCTTTCTTAAAATCCTTACTCCCTCATTATCACAATTAGGGTCCTTTGGTTGCAATCAACAAAAAGTGCTTGGGGCTTACTTAGGCGGAAAAGAAATGTATTGGAAGTTCAGAGACAGCCCACAGAATCTAAGGAAGGCTAGAGATACTGAGTGGGACCAGAAGCCAGGGTGGCCCCAAGGATGTGAGTCTCAGAAACTAAGTGGTAGCATTTTAAGGTATAAGCTCTGCAATGAAAGACCTTCCATGGGTTTCCCATCTCTGTGCAACTCCCCTTGGCTTAACTTGGGTTGGCCTAGCAAAATGGAGGCTAGAGACTTTAAGTGGGAGTCCCCCTAAAAGAACAGTGGGTTGTATGTGGAAGGGAGGTTGTAATTCTCGAAAAGGAGGCATGAGTGTTAGACAGCCCCAAAATGTAAATGTCCATTCAACCCATTTTCCGATTTTGTCTCATCTGGATTATTGTATAGTGTACAGTGGTGAATGTCAGTTTATTCATGTTTGTCATACACACAATCATTAATTAACAAAGAGAATTTATTGTTAATTGGAGACTGCTGAGAATTGCTAAGATAGTCTGAGTAATCACTTTAAAAGAAATGAATATTCTGCCAGGGGTAGCCATGTGGCCTTAGCATGAGGACATAATGGATAGGGAATAACAACTTGCACTGGTATTGTTTCAAAAATTAGGAACAAAACACTACCTCTTGCTGCTCTATTAATAGTATCTTGCTGTAAAACACATAATTCAAATATATCTAGAGACGGGCTGACTGCGTGCTGTTTCTTTGAACATGAACCGTGAGATAAGCGGCAAAGGTGTGCTTTCTCTTGTAACTCCCACACAGGTAACAAGAGTCGACTGTTGCAGGTTGCCTGGCCGTTCAATTCTCATCCAATACCCACGGGGACAAACTACCTTAAAACAATAGATTTACATCGGGCTGTCATCTAAGAATAAAAGCAGGTAGCTGCTGCCTGATTTCTGCACAGTGGGTCGGAACCACTGCTGGCAATTTAAAATGTTTAAAAACAGTAGGACAGCCTCTAGTTCAATCCATCTATCAATCACCATGATTTACATAGTGTTCCTAGGGAACAACTGTGTAAAGTACTTTACAAACATAATGAACTCTGTGAAGATGAAAATCAACCCTTTTATTAACATGAATCTCTATTCTAATTTGTCTAATTTCAGAGAAAGGAATAAGACCATGTCATGTACAAAATTCTCTCATTATACTCAAGGACATATTAGAGATTACAGAAAAGTGAACAAAATAATACAGCTTAAAATCATCCCCCAGAATAAGAAACCAGACCTTCTGCTTTTCCTCCATTTCTCATCTTCCTTATTTTCTCCTTCCCTTTGTACCTCTGTCTTCTACTTTTCCTCCCCTTCCATCATCAACACTTAAAGAACTAGATTTCACCCTATAGCCCTTAGAATCTGTGAAAAAGACTGTCACATTAAGCTGAAAATTAATATGAGGGGAAGTTGTCCATTCCATCTTAACCCAAAGTTAATTTTGTCAATCTGTTTACTAAGTGAGTGTTTGCTCCCTCTTTCCATCATCTGGAACTCTGCTGGGAAAATTACTTTCATATATAGAAGTAAACACCTCATAGATCATGGCTGTACTAAGCAGCAACAGTGGGATGTCAGTAGTTTAACTGGATTCCTTAGTCCATCTGCAACTACCCCAAAGTGTCTGTCCTTTTGCCCAAAGCAAGGGTTTGCAACTAAAGCCCAAGCCCATTTGCTATGCCCTCTTGTGTATAGTTACATTGGAAAACAGCCACACCAACCTGTTCATGTATGGTCAGTGTCATTGCAATAGGGACCACATGGCCCATGAAGCTGAAAATACTATCTGGCCTTTGCCAGAAAGAGTTTGCCAGCCTCTAGTCTAGAACTCTTTCAGTACTATAATGAAATAATAATGTTGCTCCTTTGCCTTAAAAAGCATGTCATCTTATTAGATTGGAAAGTTGATCACAGGAGATATTTAATTATAGTTAATAGAATTTAATGTCAAATTTCTAACTTTTTGATTGCTTGATATAAATAATGCAGAAAGGACATATTAGGCTGGTGCCATTACAGAAAGCTCTATGATGAAAGTGGACTTTGTAGAGTGGGAAGTATTTGAATCAGGAAATTTCATAACTGGAAAGCTACTTTGAAGACATCTAGCCCAGGGTTTCCCAAACACTTGGCCATAGGCCAGTGTCTCTGATGGATTTTCCTGTAATTCCCAAGAAAAAGAGAAAAGAGAAAATAATGGCTGAGGGTTATAAGGCAAGGCTTTCGGCATATCTACGCAACACAGACCATGTCTTCTTGTACATGGTAAGCTTCATAAAGCTAAATTTCTTCAACCTAAGAAATGACATTGAGAGTTGAATGTAGAGCTGGTGTTGCAGTGATTGGTACTCTTACTTGGCAGAATAAAATTTGACAACCTGGTGTTTGCTCCTTAAATTTTCTATGTTCTTTGTGCTGTGCAATCCGGAGATTGGGAATCACAGACCAGAACAGGTTCTAGTGAATGTTTCAGTATCTTTTATATGTTTCCCCAAATGGCTGGTCATAGAATCAATAAAAGGAGAAAGCTATCCAACAGCAGGAAGAGGAATAAGTTTCAGGTGTATTTTGTTAATTTCCTCCTGACTCAGGACCATCACTCTGCATTTGGCTTTTGCACCTAGAGCTCTCAATTCCCTAAAGCTCCCTTCCACTAAGTTTTGCTCTGCAGAGTCTGCAGGGGGTTATCTTAGGTCCAATCAAATGTTCAGACTCATGAGCCACTATAGGCTCCATATGGCTTCAGTCTACTAAGAAGGCTGACATTCAGGATTCAAAGCTCCAAGAAGGGTGGCAGCAGGCATTCTACCCCTGTGCAAATATTTGCAGTGTCCATGTGATAGTTATCATGATGACCAGGACATCTCTCCTGAGGTGGTAACTTTGAATGCAAAGATACCACATTGGGCAGGAGTGTGAGCAACCCCAGCCCAACAGTTGCCAATATCTCTTGTAATAACAGTATAGGCAGAGTGTCCAGCATTCATGCAAGGATCATGTCCAGCTGTAAGAGTACTCACCCCACTCAGGGTGCCGACAGTCAAAGCCTACAGCTATGACTTCCAATGTCAGGTAGGTAGATTTCTCCAGCCCAAATGTAATGTTCCAGAGTGGAGCTGTTTTCTCATAAGCAGCATTGCCTAGCAACAGTTGACTTATTACCCTTACTGGGTTACCAGGGGAACAGAGCTAGAGAATTAACCAAAGGTTAAATTCTTATACACAAGGGGTAGGATTCTACTATCCATTTGTTCACAGTTGTCTTCTAAGCCCTTAGAATCCAAGTGGTCCTGTGCCGCTTACCAGGGGAATTGAATAGTAGGCATCCCATTCAGACAAGAGGGAAATACCGGCTTTGTCAAGTAACATCCCAGAGGTTCTAAGTCTGTAATGCTGTGAATAAAAAGCTTATTTGAATAAGCAGCATCCTTTAATTTTTAATACCTCTACCCAGTATCTCCTCTTCCTAGAAGCTCTCCCTGACCATCCTGATTGAAAGCACATCCTTCTCAGCTCTTCTCCACCAGAGGAGCTTCATTTCCTTCTATACACCTCTCACTAAATACTAATTTTAAAATGTTGTGTTTATTTCCATTGTGGTACATCCCTCTGTAACATTAGCCACAGCTCTAAGACATTTAATTTCGTATCAGGAACTTAAAACTTATTTTCAGTACATACAATTGATGAAAGTGTGGGTGAATGAAGCAGAGTGCTCAAAGTGCTCAAAAATGTGCATCCTCACTGACCTGAGGTCTGTTTGGCAGTTTATATTCTGAACATTCTCTCACTTTTCTAGGCAAATGTTGAGGTTCGTGTAGTTTGATCTCTTTCCCCTGAAACTTAGACCTAGACCTCTCATTATAGCTGCCCCAGAGGTCCGAAAAACATCCATAGGAAATATTCCTAACCACATTCTAAGCAGCTGCAGATTTCACTTCAGTGGCATTTCAGATGCAGAAGGACACAGTTCTGTGTCCGTGTGGCATTCCTCTGAGGCTGTTCAGCTGTCACTCTCATTAGCATTGCTGGACATTAAGCATGATGAGTTTGGCACAGAGAATAGGGACAGCTTCTCTCTTTCCATACAGATTGCTTTGATAAGACCCAAAGTCAAAATTTAGCTAACCTAAAAATGGAAGAGAGAGAGAGGATTTCTCCTTTGAGTCAAAAGAAAACCAGCCCTTCAACAAAGATCTGCAAATTAAGGATGTACTTTAAAAAAAACTCACCACTTAAGAAAAGGAAAATATGTTTTCCTTAAGAAAACTTTTGAGTATAACCTGCCTTTTCAAGCCAATTCAAAGAAGGGAGGAATTCTGAGAAAACATTAAAGAAAAATTCCCCTCTTGCAAATTCCTTGAGCTAGTTGGTTATCACTGCAGTAGTTCCTTTGATGATGTTCTTTTGCTAATAAATTTTTAAACTGGAAAGAGAAATTGGCCTTATAAAATGAGTATCAACTCTGGGTTTCTGCAGCCAGACTCCTGATTTGATTCATTGAACAGATACACTGGGGCCAGTGAGGGCCGCGGTAGGCATGAATAGCATGCCCAGGGATCCACTGTCTAGCCATGATGCCTGGAGGCATCGATTCTCACAGAATGGGAGAGGCCTTTGTAGTGGGCTTGAATTTTAAAACATTATGTTGAATTCTTCACTATCCATGTAAAGTCAATTTTGCCTCAAAGTTAAGAAAAGGGGTAGAGGCCTCTTTCAAGTTGGTCTACCATTTCTCCCTCTGCTTGCCTGTATTTACTCTGAAAACAAAAGTGTAGGAATAAAGAAAAGTAAAGTATATAATACCTTGAACTGCTGGACTCTTGGTTTGCTTATTAATATTGAGATACAGTGTATTGCAGGTGGTGAGTTCAAAGTGCAAAGTGGAAACTATTTTAGAAAATGTTTCATTTTAGGGTAGCTTGCTCAAGGGTTTATCTGTTCAGTTGGGTCTATGACTGAAATGGTGTGGAGTCTTTTCCAAATATGACATCTCAGTTATCCAGGTATCCCATCATCTCCAAGTATGACAGTTTTTGTAGTCATTTTTTTAATCAATTGGGTAGAGACCAAGAGAAGACCAAGTGGACACCAGCATGGTCCTTTTAGTAATAATTTTGCCATCCCCATTTCCAAAATCTAACAGAATAGGACAGGCCAAAGCAAACATTTTCAGAAAGTGAAGTGACTAGCAAAATACACAAATTGAAGCCACATTGAAATACTTCTGTTTTAACCTCTCAAATATCCAGTGTTTTGGCATTGAAGAAGCAAATATTGTCACACATATATTAATGCAGACTAGTAAGCTGGCAGTTTCACTTCTGGAAATTGAACACAGGAAATAATTGTACATAAGGGCAAGGATATATGTTCACTGAGGTTCACTAGGGTGTCATTTATTGAAAAAACATAGATGGAAGCAACCTTATGTGGCCAAAAGTAGGTGAGTGGTAAAATATGGTATCTGAAAATGAGAATACTATGACATCATTCATTAAGTGATTTTAGTAAGTAATCATTCAACAAATATTTATTAGGCTCTTTGCCTATTATGTGTCAGGTGCTATAATGGACACTGGAGATTCAAGAGAACAAATAAAAATCTCTGTCTTCACAAAGCCCATATTCTAGAGAGACAGACAGTCAATAGACAACCAAATAAATTAAATAAATTTAGTATGTTAGGTTAAGTGCTTGGCAGAAAATGGGGATATGAAAATGGGTTAAAAGCATCAGGTGGACTTGAGACAGTGAGCTCTGAAGACAAGACTGGGATTTGTTCCTTAATGCATCTGCAGTGTTTGGTATAGAGCAGCCAAATACATATTTATTAAATACTTTTAAGTGGCCTTCAAGTAGAAGAAATGCTATGAATGGGGACCTCATAAGTGTGGTTCAAGAGAGAATACATGGTCAGCATGGTTGCCTGGAGTCAGGTTTGAATGCTGGAAAGGTAGGAGATGACGCTTAGAAAGTGGTTGGGAGTGAAATATCAATCCAGTCCACTTGGATTTTATTGTGAAAGCAGTGGGGAGCCATTGGCCAGGTTTCAAGCAGGTGAATAGCTTGATCTATTTGGTGTTTTGGAAGGATTGATTTGGGAGCAGTAACTGATTGGGGATGGGTAGCTGGGGCAAGACGGCAGGCAGGGCAGCCAGTTGGGAAGTGGTGACTGAGTAGTTCTGCTGTCAAGCACTGCCCAGCACCCCCCACCCACCCCGCCAGCCACCTCCAGAGATCTCTGCAGACAGTCCCCATATGTGCTGATTGCTTCCTGTGTCTCTCTCTGTTGAGACCGTGCTCTGGAACCAGGAGAGAGCTTGGTGGGTAGATAAATGCCTTAGCTTCCTTGCACCTCAAGAAGACAGTTCTGAGGCAGGTTCCACAAAGGCTCTCAGAAGTACCCAATAGCTTAGCCACAGTTGCCTACAGTAGTGACCTTTTGTTAGCATATTCTTTCCTCGCCTCCTCCCTTCCCTGGTTTGCTTGCCCACTCTCTCCCAGGACATCATGAGGTTACCTTCAAATACAAATACTTGAACCAGAAAAAAAAAATTAAGAAAGTATGGATGATGAGGTACCACCATTTTAGATAAGATGGCCAATCAAAGTCACCATGAGAGAGAGGCACATGTCAAATCCTGAAGTAAGTGAGGAGGCCAGACATGTGGCATCTAGGAGAAAGACATCCATGCAAAAGGAGTAATGCATGCTGAGACCCTGAGGTAGGAGCATGCCTGGGATGTTCCATGGACAGCAGCCAGAGTGGCTGGCGCAGAATGAATGGAGAAGAAGCTAGTAAGATATGAGGTCAGAAAGGAAAGTTGAGGTGGTTTGGGGAAGCGTATTAGATTTTGTCTTTTACCCTGGGTGTAATGTGAAGGTTCTGAACACAGAAGAGCCTATCTGACATGGGTTAAGTGCTAATGTCTCTGGCTGGTTGAGAATAGCCTGAGGGGAAGGGCAGAAGCAGGGAGACCAGTTAGGAGATTTGCCATAACCCAGGTGACAGATGAAGGTGCTTTGAATCAAGGCGATAGCAGTAGCGGTTGTTGTAACATGTAAAGCATGTTGTAAGAGAATTATTATCATGATATCTTGATAATTATGTAAAAGCAAGCAAAAACAAATTGATAACTCTTTGTCATGATTCTGTAGACCTGGAAAAAATTCATAAAAGGATATGTTCCAAAATAATCACACTGGTAATCTTGGGTGGTTGGTGCTGGCTTACACCTTCCATGTTTTCTGCATTTTCTAATGAAGGGGAGAGGCAACTTCATGATTTAGAAGCCCAAGAATAAAAGAACCCTGGCACTGAATTCTCATTACCAGAATCTTCTTGGATATGTTTGTAAGTATTCCATTTTTCCAAGTCTCTACTCCATTCCCTTTCAAAAAGTAGTTTGCTCTTGTTCCTTTCTTTCTATTTCTCTCTATTCCATTGCAAATATAGAGGAAAACACATTACAGGTGCTATTTCAGGACATACTTTCATGGGGTAAGAACCCAGTCTCTTCCTGCCAAAGCCCCTTTGTAAGTACTGACTAAACCAATGGTAGATGAACGCTGTGTTGTATGTTGGCACACTCTCTTGAGGTCACAAGTAAAGACATTAACTTTTGTTTTTACACCCAAAGAATATGTTATTTGCTACCTCGTTCTTCCTACCTGGGTCAAGAGGAACCATTTTGATAGCTTATGGTGTCCAACGGCCAAGAATCTGGGACTGAATGCTTTCTATTTATTTAAATTAAATTGTACAATTCTCTTGTTATTCAAAAATAACTGAGTGTGTTTATCACCAGACATGTATTGCATTGAGATGCTTCTGGGGCTCCGAGGCATTTTAGACACACTTTCCTTTCAATCTTATTAGGAAACTATTCCATTTTCATTTATTTCCTCTCTGCTTAGTGACTAGAAAGTATATAAGAAAACATTTTTATAAAAAAATAAACCAACAGAGAAAAAATTACTGAATTGTAAAGATACAGAAATGTGCAAACCCTTGTCTTTTATCACTGCAATTCTAAGAAAAGGTGGCTATATCAGCTTCATGAGTTGATTCACACATGTGATTAAATTAAGCACCTTGTTCCAAATCGAAAGACATAATTCATCAGTTCTGAGCATCCTTAAAGACAAGAGTTTAATTACTTACACCAACTGAAAGCAAAGCATGCGTAGTTGCTGTTAAAAATATGCAGTTAGGGATTATCATTTATTTAAGGGTATTTTCCCAGGTTTGGTCATAGTGTAATAACATTATAAATAGTAATGATCATGGTGATGATAATAATAGAGTACTAATGTTGTGTTAGATCTTTGCTAAGCAGTCTGACTTGTATTATCTTCACAAGAATATGAGGGGAGCTGTACTATTGTTATTCTCATTTTACAAATAAAGAAACAAACCCTTAGCAAACTAAATGAACTAAAGCCTTAAGAGCATTGTTCTTGTGATTTGCCATTTAGCGATTGAGGAGTGCAGATCAGCATTCATGATAGGGTCTTGCTTCAAATTATTTGGAGTTTGTCTTGATATATTGAATTTCTCTTGCCCACTGAGCTCAGCTAAATGATTTGATGAAAGTACAGGAAAAGTACACATCTTTTCTATTAAGTGGCAAAACTGATTTATGGATATAGTAACCCTGATATCCTGTGAACCTGCTTACCTGGATATGCTTTACTGAGCAGGCAGCCAGAGAATCAAGTTCTAGTCCAGATCTTGGTCTTTTCTAATTCTGTGTTTCTGAGCAAGGCTGGGCCAGAGAGCTAGCCATGTCACTGATCATATTTGCTCAGAGCAGTGACTGAGGGAAAGTATCTAGGAGGGACCTCTGTCCTCATTTACAGTCAGCTTCATTCCCAAATACATCAGATGAAGCATTCTCTTGGCATACTTGGAGTGAATAAACTTCTGCTGGATTCTAGAATACCAAATAGACAGGTGACCTGGTCTTCATTTCAGTGTTCTATTTGCTCCTGTAATGCTTAGATTTGATGCATTCTGTGTGCGTCATCTAAGATTTTGATGCAAATAATAGGAAATCTAATCCAAACTGCCTTAAACTCAATTTATTGGCTCATATAACCAAACAAAAAATCCTGGGGTAGAACTCACTCTATATTTTTGGATTCAGTACTCAAAGTCATCTCTTCATATAGTTGAGACAGTTGCATTCTCATTTTCTCTGTGGAGGACCATGGCAACTCTGGACTCTTCCCTTATAATGGAAAGGGAGCTATATAGTATGGCTCCTTAAAGCACCACCTATGACCATTTGCAACAACATGGATGGAGCTAGAGGGTATTATGTTCAGTGAAATAAGCCAAGCTGAAAAAGACAAGTACCAAATGATTTCACTCATATGTGGAGTATAAGAACTAAGGGAAAAAAAAAAACTGAAGGAACAAAACAGCAGGAGACTCAACTCAGAATGGACTATGTAGGTTTCTCATCGTGATTTTAACTCGCATTCTAGGGAGGCCTCGGTTTTCCCAGGCGGTATGCCACTGCCAGGGAAATGAGTTTCACAGGGAAGTTATTTGGAGGACCCAGGAAGGAAGAGTAGAGGGCCAAGCAGGAATAAAATATGCACACTCAATCAGACAGGAACCTGAGCCAGTATTGGAGTATCTCTGAAACTGTCTGTCTGGCTTGGATGAACCTAACCACGGGGACTCTTGCTGGGATAAGGGGACGACGATGTAAAGACAGGAGAAGGAGATGGAGTTTCTGCGAATTTGGCAGGAAAATAAGCACTGAGTGGAGGGAGGGCAAAGAGCCCAGAGATTCACACCTCCGAACTATGAGGCCCACAGGGTGACCCCAGCTGGGAAGGCCACATCCCACAGAGCCTCACCTGAAAAACTCTTCCTAGAGAAGAAGGGAGACCCCAGGCTCTGGATGTATGAGGTGAATTCTCCCAAACAGGGCCCCGGCTGTCCTTCTCCCGACTCCTCTGCCCTGGGCTCACAGAGAAATCTGGAAGCCCTGAAGGGATGAAGCACATGCTCCCAAGAGCCCACAGGTGGGACACGTTTCGGGGACAACTTCAAGTCCTCTTGGCCTCATTTCCTGCTCCAGCCACTGCTGCAGTAACCCGTTTCCAGAACAGACCTTGCCACATGCCCTTGGCTCTCTGCCCTAGGGTTCCTCCAGCACCAAGCCTTGGGATGCTTCCACGAACCGCTCAGCCCTCGGGCACCAGCAACAAAGGACTTGGAAGAGCTAGAACGCTGTGGAGCAGCCCACAACCAAGGGAATGGGGGCCATGGTCAGAGTCTAGGACAGACGGTTACCAGACGCATTACATAGGCTGCTTAGAAAGAACCCAGGATCAAGCACGCAGTCAGCCACTGCAGGGGCCAACTTAACTACACACCTCTGTACGGCTCTCTCTCCTTCTCTGCCTCACTTCCTCTTTCCCTCACCTCTGCTCCTTGGGATTATGTTCCTGAATAAATTACTCCGACTCTCCTTTCAGAGAAACTAAGCTAAAACAGACCCATTAGCCAATAGCCTGTGCTGACTGGGCCTCCTCTGCTATAATCATTTACCTGGAAATAAGTGTTCAAATTAGCAAAGGCCTGGAGGGAGGCTTGGACTGGGATAATGGGTCATCCCATTCAGCTGGAACATAGGAATGGAGAAGCAGGGGCAGGTGATGAGGCCTGAAAGGTGCAAGGGGCCGCCTTGTGGAGGCCTTTGCACCCCATGTGTGGGAGGTTAGCCTTTCTTCTGGAGACAGTGGTTAGCCAGTGAGGGTTTCTGAGGGGGAACTGGCAACACTAGAGCTCTGCTTTGGGCAGCACAGTGGGGACAGAGACCAGTGCAGAGAGAGTGCAGGGCAGGAAAGCCAGGTGGGAGACTGACCTGGAGCTTCGGCAGTGGGACTGGAGGGAAGCAGATGTGCTGCGTGCTGTGAAGGAGAATTAGAAAGCCTGGCACCCTGCAGAGGAAGACCAGGGGCAGAGACAAGTAAGAGAGTAGCCCAAGGTCTGGAGTCCAGGATACCAGAGAGCAGGAAACCACTCATGTAATAGGAGGAGGAGCAGGTCTGGAGGGAAGGTGATGGGCCCAGCAGACCCCAGCACCCCCAGGCATCACCCCCCCGGGGAACTCTGGAAACCTCACAGAAGGAGACACCCAGAGGCCAGCCCAGCCCACCAGAGGGAGCCCACTACCTCTCCTTCAAGAGAAGGGGGTGGGCAGGAGGCCACAGGGCTCAGCCCAGGCTATCTGGGCACTTATAGGCAGTGATATGGCACTGGGAAGGACTATTGAGGAGGGAGGCATGAACTACTTAGCCAAAGGGGTGTGAGATTCTTACTTTCTACTTTCAAGAAATGCTTACCATATTCACTGCACATCACAGAACAATGAATACCATGAGCCACGCTTATGTTTTACAATCTGTCTGATTCAATACAATTCAATGTGTTTACAATAATTGCAGATTTCTGTTTTCTACCCGTTGAGCCAATGTGGACACACCCAAGATGGCAGCTGGGAAACCAAAGCACTGGGCCCGGGAGAACAGCCCCAGCAGCAGGCCCAGGTGGGCAGGGTGAGCTCTGCTCCACCAGCCTGGGGATGTCAAGCACTCTTCTTGATTCCCTTCACAGAGATAGACAGGGGCATCCCTGGGAGGCTGGTCTGGAGAAGCCACTGGACCTAAGTGAGCAATAAGCAAAGGTCTGCTCCCTCTCCAGCTTATTTGGGTGACCCTAGATTACAGCCATCTCTTGTACATCCACCAAGGCCCTTTCACAGCAGCTCTACAAGGCAAGCTCAGGGACAGATGAGGAAAGGAAAGCTCAGACAGGCTGAGGGAGTTGCTTGAGGTCTCCCAGGTAACTAGCGGT
>JAVSCE010001220.1:0-45779 GCA_032199065.1 Smutsia gigantea
TTCCCTAAAGTACATGACACACAGAAGATACTTAAGTACATGTTGGATGAATGAAGAGCCTTTGGGGAAACAATCCTGACTTACACATCCAGCTATCCCCGGAATTAAACACAAGGATGTTTGACATGTGGTGCCTCTTGCACTGCCTTTGGAAATTCTTTCCTGCTCAACTAGTTTGTGGGGCCAGAGAACTATTGAATTTGGCAACGCTAAAACTGAAAGCAAAGCCAAACTCTTGGTCTACCTGAAAGCAGGGAGGGGAAGTCTTAGCCACCTGCCGTCTCTGACACGATAACAATCAGAAGCAAGTATGTTTATGAAAACCTTTATATCCAAGAGCAGGGGATACAAGAAATTATGACATATACTCTGCTCTCAGACACATGAAGCTTAATTGAGATCCTTGTGAAGCATAGGGATATAAAAAGGTTTAATAGTTTAAAGTTTTCTCACAGTGAATATACCATTATCCTTCTAGGCAGCCTGGCTTGATATCTGTCTTTGACTGCCCTGTCTGTCTCCCTTGCTCTCATGTCCAAATGGTTTTCAAGTTCTAGCAAGTCTCTTCTATGTCGACATCTGCACTCAACCTCTGCTTTCCATGCTTAATGCCTCCAACTTGTTCAAATCCTCAGACTTAAGTCCATTTAAGACAGACTCCTAAAAGATTGCCTGTCTTCTTGTTCCTCTGCTCCTACATTTCCTTCCCACTACCATTTATTTGGTATTAACAAAGGTACAGCTTGCTCAAAAATCTTCAGTGGCTCACTATGTCCTATTGAATAGTGTACACATTCTTGAGCCTGACTGTCAAGGCCTTATGCAATGGAATTACAACCTATTTTTCCAGGCCTTTTTCTCACTGTGGTCCTTGTGCTGGATACTCCAGCCAACTTAGAATATGTGCTGTTCCTTGGGCATGTACTGTGCCTTTGGGTTAGTTATTCCCTCTTCCTTTGCCCTCTCCCACCTCACCTTGTCCTTCCCAAGAAAACTAAAAAGTCTGCCTTCCATGATTTCTTCCATCTTGTTATATCCTAATTCTATAGCATTTCACTTATAATCTTTTTATGGCACTTGTTACATTTTGCCTTGCGTTTATATTTTTTTCCTCTGAAGAACTAATTCTTTTTCTTTTTTAGTAGAGATTCTTTTGCTCTATAACATACATACAGGAAAGTGCATACATCGTAAGTGAATAGTTCAATAACTTTTACAAATGAAAACACTTATATTACAACCATGCAGATCAATATTACAGCAAACCGGAGGCTTCCTTTAATTCCCTTTTTTGTTATTCCTTTCCAAGATAACTGAAATTCTGACTTCTATTCCCACAGTTTTACCTCCTTTTATACTTTATAGAATGGACTCATACAGTTTGGGTTCTTTTATGTCTAGCTTCTTCTACTCACTTTTTGTGAAATTCATCCATATTTCTATGTGTAACAATAGAGTGTTAATTTTCATTGCTGTCTAGCATTTTATAATATGAATATATCATAGTTTATAGATTCTTCTGTCAGTGATTTGGGTGGTTTCTAGTTTGGGAATATTATGAATAATGCTGCTATGAGTTTTGCTTCATATATTTCAATATATGTATTCTTGTAAATGTATTTTGGTGTATGGTTCATAAATATTTTTCATAGTATATACCTGTTTTAGAATTGATAAATAATAGGGTATGTGTTGTTTAGATGTAGTAGATATTCATAAACAGTTTTACAAAGTGGTTGCACCAATTTCTATTCTGATCAGCAGTGGAAGACAGCTCTGGTAGCTTCATATCAACACTTCCTAGAAAATAATTTGTTTTTTACCCATTCTGTTGGGTGTAAAGGGTTATCTCACTGCAATTTTAATTTAAATTTCTTTAACGACTAATGCTGTGATGCACACTTTTATTGGCAACATCTTCTGTGAAGGACCTAGCCAAGTCTACATGCTCCTCATGATTTGTAGGAATTCCTTATATATTCTGGATAAAAATCCTCTCAGATTATACATGCAACAGAAAACTTACCCCCAGTCTGTGGCTTGCCTTTTTACATACTTCTATCATCTTGGGAGAAACAGACAATTTTAATTTTAATAAACTTCATATGTGTGAATCTTTTACATCACTAATGAGACTGGAACTTGTTGAAGACAGTCTGTGTCTTATTCTCCATGATATCTCTTAAAGGTCTGGCTATAGTCTTATGTGTGGTAAGAATTTGATATTTATTGAATTGAACTAGTAAAATTGTGGTGCATATAGTGAGTTATTGGAAGGGAAGAATCGATATAGAATAATAATAATAAGTGAAGCAATAGGACTTCCGGGAAGATGGCAGCGTGAACAAGGCAGCAGAAATCTCCTCCCAACACTATATTTATCTACGAAAACACAGCAAATACATCTATTCCTAAAAGAGAGACCAGAATACACAGGAAAGCGCACACCGTGCAGCGACACCCGAGCAGACACGGCACCCCAAGAGGCAGTCTTAAAAAGCCCAGCTGACATACGTGGCAACTACCAGTGACCAATTCTACAGCCATGAAAAGACAGAAGAATATGATTCAGACCAAAATCAACCAGACAACCACAGAGAGGGAGCATGAAGGGATGGAAATGCACAGTCTTCCTGAAAAAGAATTCAGAACAAAAGTCAAAACCATGCTGATGGACCTACAGAGAAATGTGCAAGAGCTGAGGGAGGAGTGAGAGAAGTGAGGAAAGACAATGCAGAAATCAGACAAGCGATCGACGGGCTTAACAGCAGAATGGATGAGATGCAAGAGACTGTTAATGGAATAGAAATCAGAGAACAGGAATACAGAGCAGCTGAGGCAGAGAGAGATAAAAGGATTCCTAGGAATGAAAGAATATTAAGAGAACTGTGTGACCAATCCAAACGGAACAATATTCGCATTATAGGAGTACCAGAGGAAGAAGAGAGAGAAAAAGGGATAGAAAGTGTCTTTGAAGAAATAATTGCTGAAAACTTTCCCTCGCTGGGGAAGGAAGTAGTCTCGCAGTCCACCGAAGCTCATAGATCTCCCAACACAAGGGACCCAAGGAAGACAACACCAAGACACATAATAATTAAGATGGCAAAGATCAAAGATAAAGACAGGGTATTAAAGGCAGCTAGAGAGAGAAAAAAGATCACCTACAAAGGAAAACCCATCAGACTATCATCAGACTTCTCAACAGAAACCTTACAGGCCAGAAGAGAATGGCATGATGTATTTAACGTAATGAAACAGAAGGGCCTCGAACCAAGAATATTGTATCCAGCACGATTATCATTTAAATATGATGGAGGGATTAAACAATTTCCAGACAAACGAAAGTTGAGAGAGTTTGCCTCTCATAAACCACCACTGCAGGATATCTTAAATGGACTGCTCTAGATGGAAGCACACCTAAGGCTAAAAAGATGTCACCAGAGAAAATAAAATCATAGCAAAGAAAGCAGACCATCCAAATACTAACTAAAGGCAAAGAATAAAACACCTAGTATAGAAAGAATGGAGGAGGAGGAATAAGAAGGGAGAGAAATAAAGAAACATCAGACTGTGTTTACAATTACTTAACAAGAAAGTTAAGTTAGATTGTTAGATAGTAAAGAAGCAACCCTTGAACCTTTGGTAACCACGAATCTAAAGCCAGCAATGGCAATAAGTACATATCTATCAATAATCACCCTAAATGTAAATGGACTGAATGCACCAATCAAAAGACACAGAGTAACAGAATGGATAAAAAGGCAAGACCCATCTATATGCTGCCTACAAGAAACTCACCTCAAATCCAAAGATATACACAGACTAAAAGTGAAGGGATGGAAAAAGATATTTCATGCAAACAACAAAGAGAAAAAAGCAGCTGTTGCAGTACTTGTATCAGACAAAATAGACTTCAAAACGAAGAAAGTAGCAAAAGATAAAGAAGGACATTACATAATGATAAAGGGGTCAGTCTAACAAGAAGATATATCCATTATAAATATATATGCACCCAACACAGGAGCGCCAGCATATGTGAGACAAATACTAACAGAATTAAAGGAGGAAATAGACAGCAATGCATTCATCTTAGGAGACTTCAACACACCACTCACTCCAGAGGACAGATCAACCAGACAGAAAATAAGTAAAGACACAGAGGCACTGAACAACACACTAGAACAGATGGACCTAACAGACATCTACAGAACTCTACACCCAAAAGCAACAGGATACACATTCTTCTCAAGTGCACATGGAACATTTTCCAGAATAGACCACATACTAGGCCACAAAAAGAACCTCAGTAATTTCAAAAATATTGAAATCCTACCAAGCAACTTCTCAGATCACCAAGGTATAAAACTAGAAATAAATTTTAGAAAGAAATCAAAAAGGCTCACAAATACATGGAGACTTAACAACACTCTCCTAATTAATCAATGGGTTAACGACCAAATCAAAACAGAAATCAAAGAATATATGGAGACTAATGACAACAACAACACAAAGCCACAACTTCTGTGGGACGCAGCAAAGGCAGTTCTAAGAGGAAAGTATATTGCAATCCAGGCCTATTTAAAGAAGGAAGAACATTCCCAAATGAATAGTCTAAAGACACAATTACTGAAATTGGAAAAAGAAGAACAAATGAGGCCCAAAGTCACCAGAAGGAGGGACATAATAAAGATCAAAGAAGAAATAAATAAAAATGAGAAGAATAAAACAATGGAAAAAAATCAATAAAACCAAGAGCTGGTTCTTTGAAAAAATAAACAAAATAGATAAACCCCTAGCCAGACTCATTAAGAGAAAAAGAGAATCTACACACATAAACACAATCAGAAATGAGAAAGGAAAAATCACGACGGACCCCACAGAAATACAAAGAATCATAAGAGAATATTATGAGAATCTATATGCTAACAAGCTGGAAAACATAGAAGAAATGGACAACTTCTTAGAAAAATACAACCTTCCAAGACTGACCAAGCAAGAAACAGAAAAACTAAACAGACCAATCACCAGTGACGAAATCGAATTGGTAATCAAAAAACTACCCAAGAACAAAACCCCTGGGCCTGATGGATTCACCTCTGAATTCTACCAGACATATAGAGAAGAAATAACACCGATTCTCCTTAAAGTTTTCCAAAAAATAGAAGAGGAGGGAATACTTCCAAACTCATTCTATGAAGCCAGCATCACTCTAATACCAAAACCGGGCAAAGACCTCACCAAAAAAGAAAATTACAGACCAATATCCCTGATGAACGTAGATGCAAAAATACTCAACAAAATATTAGCAAACCGAATTCAAAAATACATCAAGAGGATCATACACCATGATCAAGTGGGATTCATCCCAGGGATGCAAGGATGGTACAACATTCGAAAATCCATCAACATCATCCACCACATCAACAAAAAGAAGAACAAAAACCACATGATCATCTCCATAGATGCTGAAAAAGCATTTGACAAAATTCAGCATCCATTCCTGATTAAAACTCTCAACAAAATGGGTATAGACGGCAAGTACCTCAACATCATAAAGGCTATATATGACAAACTCACAGCTAACATCATACTTAACGGCGAGACCCTGAAAGCTTTACATCTAAGATCGGGAACAAGACAAGGATGCCCACTCTCTCCACTGTTATTCAACATAGTACTGGAGGTCCTAGCCACAGCAATCAGACAAAACAAAGACATACAAGGCATCCAGATTGGTAAAGAAGAAGTCAAATTGTCACTATTTGCAGATGACATGATACTGTACATAAAAAACCCTAAAGACTCCATTCCAAAACTACTAGAACTAATATCTGAATTCAGCAAAGTTGCAGGATACAAAATTAACACACAGAAATCTGTTGCTTTCCTATACACTAATGATGAACTAACAGAAAGAGAAATCAGAAAAACAATTCCATTCACAATTGCATCAAAAAGAATAAAATACCTAGGAATAAACCTAACGAAGGAAGTGAAAGACCTGTACTCTGAAAACTACAAGACACTCCTAAGAGAAATTAAAGAGGACACTAACAAATGGAAATGCATCCCATGCTCTTGGCTAGGAAGAATAAATATTGTCAAAATGGCTATACTACCTAAAGCAATCTACAGATTCAATGCAATCCCTATCAAACTACCAACAGCTTTCTTCAATGAACTGGAACAAATAATTCTAAAATTCATATGGAACCACAAAAGACCCCGAATAGCCAAAGCAATCCTGAGAAGGAGGAATAAAACAGGGGGAATTACACTCCCTGACTTCAAGCTCTACTACAAAGCCACAGTAATCAAGACAATTTGGTATTGGCACAAAAACAGACCCACAGACCAGTGGAACAGAATAGAAAATCCAAACATTAACCCAAACATATACAGTCAATTAATATTTGATAAAGGAGCCTTGGATATACAATGGGGAGATGACAGCCTCTTCAGCAGCTGGTGTTGGAAAAACTGGACAGCTACATGTAAGAGAATGAAACTGGACTACTGTCTAGCCCCATACACAAAGGTAAACTCAAGGTGGATCAAAGACCTGAATGTAAGTCATGAAACCATAAAACTCTTAGAAAAAAACATAGGCAAAAATCTCTTGGACATAAACATGAGCAACTTCTTCATGAACATATCTCCCCGGGCAAGGGAAACAAAGCAAAAATGAACAAGTGGGACTATATCAAGCTGAAAGCTTCTGTACAGCAAAGGACACCATCAGTAGAACAAAAAGACATCCTACAGTATGGGAGAATATATTCATAAAAAACGTATCTGATAAAGGGTTGACATCCAAAATATATAAAGAACTCATGCACCTTAACAAACAGAAAGCAAATAATCCAATTAAGAAATGGGCAGAGGACATGAATAGACACTTCTCCAAAGAAGAAATCCAGATGGCCAACAGGCACATGAAAAGATGCTCCACATCGCTAATCATCAGAGAAATGCAGATTAAAACCACAATGAGATATCACCTCACACCAGTGAGGATGGCCAACATTCAAAACACAAACAACAACAAATGTTGGCGAGGATGTGGAGAAAAGGGAACCCTCCTACACTGCTGGTGGGACTGCAAATTAGTTCAACCATTGTGGAAAGCAGTATGCAGGTTCCTCAAAAAACTCAAAATAGAAATACCATTTGACCCAGGAATTCCACTCCTAGGAATTTACCCTAAGAATGCAGCAGCCCAGTTTGAAAAAGACATATGCACCCCTATGTTTATCGCAGCACTATTTACAATAGCCAAGAAATGGAAGCAACCTAAGTGTCCATCAGTAGATGAATGGATAAAGAAGATGTGGCACATATACACAATGGAATATTATTCAGCCATAAGAAGAAAACAAATCCTACCATTTGCAACAACATGGATGGAGCTAGAGGGTATTATGCTCAGTGAAATAAGCCAAGCCGAAAAAGACAAGTATCAAATGATTTCACTCATATGTGGAGTATAAGAACAAAGAAAAAAACTGAAGGAACAAAACAGCAGCAGACTCACAGAACCCAAGAACGGACTAATAGTTACCAAAGGGAAAGGGACTGGGGAAAATGGGCGGGAAGGGAGGGATAAGAGGGAAAAAGGGGCATTACGATTAGCAGATGTAATGTTGGGGGGGCACGGGGAGGGCAGTACAACTCAGAGAAGACAAGTAGTGATTCTATAGCATCTCACTACGCTGATGGACAGTGACTGTAATGGGGTTGGTGGGGGGGACCTGATGAAGGGGTAGTTTAATAACCATAATATTGCACATGTAATTGTATATTAATGATAATAAAATAAATTATATTAAAAAAAAAAGAGCCTCTACATTAGCCAACCTCAGGAAAGAGGATTTAATATTTGCACTCTCTCCAGTTTACCAACCTATAATACAAATAAGCCAAATCTTTATAAGCCCAAAGGGAAAACTTTGATTATGCCAGTGGCTTTTAAGTACAAAATTAGGAGGAAGGACAAAAAGCAACTCTCACGTTCACTTACTGCTACGGTTACCCGTGCCAATCATTTCGCTTGTAATCTAGCCCCATTTCTTGTTGAGTCACTTAACATGAGAGGCAGCTTGATGCCATGGGAAGAGAGACTAGGAGATGCTAATGAGGATTACTCTGCCACCATGGGACACAACTACTTGTAGAAGTTTGTTCAATGAACAGTCTGCTTTTATCTGGCTAGATTGTTCTTGTCTCCTGAGTAGGAACTTAAAAGTGTATCAGACACAGCAATCATCTACACAATATCCTTTCTTTTTCCCCAATTAACAGAACTACAAACGTCTTCGGGATGGCAATGTGCCCAGCTTAAAACCTACATGTTCCAGGGTGACGTATGTAGAGATGTGTTGCTCAGATCCCCTTGCTTTAGTTAAGAAAACAGGGGGATAGTGTTATCAACCTATCCAGCCAAATAGGGGATTGAGAGTGACTTGTTACTCACTTCAAGGAGTGTGGCTAATTGACCATCTCCATTTATGAGCTCCTGGTGATTTTCAAGCTGAGCTTATGCTCTCCTAGGGGCAGCCCCAGCTGAGATCAAGCAAGATGGTAGTAAAAGGCCTAGCCATTTCTACCGAACACAAGACACCCCTAATGGGCAGTCTTGGCTCGGGAGCTGCACACTGTCAGGTCTGCATCAGGGAATGACGGCTCCCTTGCCCAGTGTGGTCCCCGCTTCTTTCACAGGTATTGTTCCCCATTAAACATTCTGCACTCCTGTCTCCACCTCAGCATATACTTCCTGAAGAACACCACCAGCAACACCCGGATTCCTTTGTGGCTTTGGGCAGCCATCTGGCACAGTTCTGACCAGGGAGATGTAAGTAGAAGTAGTTAGATGGGATTCTAGAAAAGCTATTTAATTGGAAGTAGTCTCTACTGACATGCACCTTTTGCTCTTTGCATTTTCTCTTCCTTCTGTCTGGTATACAGATGCATTTTGAAGAGTGGTGCGGCCATCTGTGACAATAAGGTAGCAAGTATAAGGTCTAAAACCACATGCCAAGGATTGACGAGTAGAAACCTAGCAGGAGCCCGGCAGGCACCATTAAGAGATCATACCAGCCGTCGACTGCCCACCTCTAGGTTTCTAATTTTGTGCAAGAAAAAAGACCCCCTTATTTATTTAAGACTTGATATGTCAGGTTTTACAGTGGAATGCAAATCTCGCTAATTCTCAGGACATAGGTAAATGTTCTTGGTATTAATCACATGGTTAAGCAAAACAGCCAGTTACAGAGCTATATGCAGAGCATGGTCCCAATTAGATACTTACGTGTATGTATACATACATAGATATATGCACACATACTTATATCTTTTATATATGCATTTTTACACATGTTATACACACTTTATTTACATAAGGCTAAAAGATGTAGTTAAGAAAACAGGGGGATAGTGTTATCAACCTATCCAAGCCAAGGGGATTGAGAGTGATTTCCGGTTCATCTCCCTCTCTGTCTCCCATAATGATTTGACTTATGAGGAATAAAACAATCAGCATATGAAATATTTTTCTGTGCAAGTTATCAATTGTATAATACACATACTGAGTTTCCCAGCAAACTGGAAAACCAAATACTGCATATAATTCAAGCCAATCACCTGTTCCTAGTAGAGAGGGAGAATTTCAAATTTCTATGTTGCCATCATCTGGGATTTCCCAATGAGAAGGTGAGACACCCAACCTTTAAATTTCCGAATATGGAAAACCAGGCAACTACCCACACATGAAGCAGTAGAAAGGGTTTTAAACTAGAAACCTGAAAATCTAAATTATAGATCTAGTGTACTGAATAACTTAATCTGGAAAGGCAGTAATATGACTCGTCTTACTTTCTTCACAGAGTATTCTGAAAATTTAAATGATATAATAACTCTAGTATGCTACACGAATATAAATTAATAATAATTCATTAGTAACTCATAACAACAATGAAGTCTCTCTGAATGCCAGGCCCTGTTCTATATATTTTATACATTTTAACTCATTCAGTCCTCACAGCAACCCAATGATGTTATGTAATCAGAACACTGGACCCAAAATATCCTGAGGCCCATTCTTCCTGACGTATGCATCTTATGGACGGCCATATTTATGTTCAACAAAAGTGCTTGATGAGTATTTTCATATGCTAGTGAATTACAGGAAATGTGTTGAATTACAATCTAGTTGAACATGGAGCTACCTAAATATCTTTGTGTTTCTAATCATTTTTAAGAAAGGTAGAAAGAAGACACGAGTAAGGAAGTGTTGAAGAGGGAGGGACTTCTTTCATCTTTTCTTCACTTGCATGCCTTTGCCCAAAGAAGAGGTAAATGACTACATTTCTGTCCTCCCTTGATTCATCCCTTTCTTTGTTCCTCCTCAAAGGAGTGACTGAAACAATCCGTCAGAGCTGGGACGATCATTAGATCAGTTTCACTGTCGGGCTTGACCTGTGTTGAAGGAAAGTCGGTGCTCGTGACTTCTCGTCCTCTCACTCAGGTCTGAGCCCTGAAGGACTTCCTGGTCCATTCCTGCTGCAGTAGCAAGCACACTTGGGCAGGCTCAGGAGCCCATGTTTTAAAAGAGGCTGACGGTCGTTGCCATTTGTCTGCTGTTGGGTGAGCAGACTCAGAGTCTGCTGTGCAGGTCCTGCCTGTATTCACTGCAGCATGCCTGGATGGGCAGGTACCAGGGTCTTCTCCTCGGTGTGTAAAGCAGGAAACTCCAGTGCAGCCAGACTCAAAATTCAGTCTTTAATACCGAGGTTTATGACAGCCTTGCATTTTGGGGGATGTGTGGCTACTGCCTGGATGAAGAGAGTGATATGTATCCTTTTCATTTGCCTAGTGATCTTTTCATGTTTGCTTCTAGAAGATAAGAGGGCTAGTGGCACCCTAACCCACTAATAGAAATCCAAACTGTAACTTAGGAAACTATCTCCTCTGCTAGATGGAGCCATATATTCTACTTCTGTGTCTCCAGGTTGTGGCATAGGATTTAACCCAAAGTAGTGGCTTAAAAATGCTTGTTGGAAGAATTAATAAAGTATATTTGTGAAAAGAAAAAGTAGGGTTTAAAAGAAAAATTGGAAAGGAGAATAGGTTTCTAGAAAGATGAGAAGGTAAACTCAGCTTAGATTGAGCAAGGAAGGATATAGACTTTTATAAATTCAATCAAAATACCCAGACCTGAAAAAACACTGGACTTTGGAGCTAATAAAACTATCCACACTAAAGGGCCAGAGTTAGAAAACAAGGGCAAAAGTCCTCAGACAGTAGCAGAGATGAAAATTAGCTGTCAACAGGTGGGCTGCTCTCCTACACATTTCCCCACATGTAGGTCTTGAAATATCTGCTGACTCCCAACAGATAAAACATCTTCAGAAATTTAATCAAGATATCTGTCAATATCATGTATTATACACGTCAAAGGAGAGCAAACTAGCATATGATAGTTTAAACTTTTTAACTGAAGTATAATTGACGTACAATATTACACTAGTTTCACATGTACAACATAAAAATTTGACAATTGTATATACATTTTACAATGCTCACCACAAGTATAGTTACCATCTGTCCCCATACAAAGTTACTACAATATTACTGACTGTATTCTCTATGCTGTACTTTTCACCCCCATGACTTGTAACTGGAAGTTTGTGTCTATTTATCCCCTTCATCTACATTGTCCTAAACTTTTTAAACTAAACTTCTTAAACAATAGATGAAAAATGTAGAAGAGATGATTCAGGCAGTTTCCTACTTACAAAAAAATACATTTTTTAATGAGTTAGTTAAGTCATTATCAAAATAATACATGTGCAGTTAAAACAAATAGTGAAAAAAGGCTTATAACAAAAGACAGCCATTCCTGTTCCACCACTCACCAATCCCCAATACCTGTGTCATGATGGGCAACTCTGCACTTTTTATCTCTTCAGGGATACTTCTAAACAATATGCCTACATTGTTATTTCTTGACTTACTAATTTTAGAAATCTATGGACTTCTAGTGAAAGATAAAGCTCTAATTCTACTTTTCCCCTTCTCACTCACTCAATAGAGTTTGGTCACAATTTGGGGTTGAATCACTAGTATTTTAACTATGCAATTGTTTACTATCAAGATAAGTGTTTTTTGTTTGTTTTACATTCTTTTATTTTTCCTAGAGTTAACCACTGCCTCATTTTTTTATTTTCTTTATTTCCAATGTTCATAATCCTTAATTTTTTTATCCATCTGCTGTACTTGTAGCAATAGTTATTTTTCAAATACCAGCTGCATCACTTAGTCAAATCTATCTTTTCTCTAAAGCTCTCCATTCTGGTCTCCCATCCACGTGCTCCAATATTAGTTGGTTTTTAGGCACAGACTGACATCCAGGGACTTAATATTGTCATTTTCTTGTGTCAGATCCTCTATTTCCTAGATCACACTTCTCAATTGTATTAAGTTGATGGCTTTATACATTTGACAATTATCAGCACCTTTATTTTTATTTTCTTCTCATCTTTATCAAATAGTAAGGACAAGATGCAAGTTAACAATTCTGAGTTACACAAACTATTGTTTAGAGAAACAACAGTGGCATCAACCTCACCAGCAGGTGAAAATGAAAACCTTAACCCACCGTCATATTTAGTGTATGAATGGCAAAGTGTTAGAGAGTAATGTACAAAAAAGTGCTGTCCAGTTGTTTTAAGGGATCTGTGACATCTAGATAGGTCACTCATCTGATGCATCTTCAACCTAATATCTTAAAGATATTTGCTTAACTGTCTGCATGTGTGTCTCAGAGAGCGAGGGAGAGAGAGAGAGAGATAAAGAGATTTTTTTTGTAAATTGAAATTGTATATTTTTCTCCATGTCTTTAACCCTTATGCCAGCAGAATAAGGTGTAATGCACATCATCTTCTCTTAAGTTCTCCCAAAACAAAACTCCATGTAACAATAAGCTAAGTGATTCAAGCAGATTTTCTCCTGGAAAATCCCACTGGGGAACAGTACACAGCTTTTCACACAAAAAAAAAAAAAGAAGAAGAAGAAGAAGAAGAAGGGAGGGAGGAACTCCATTATTTTTATCTCTTCTTTCAAATCTCTACATTTGGCCTTAAAACCACTCTTTGTCCCTCTGGCATTAGGCCTTCCTGGAGCTCTCCCCATCTTCCTCCCAAACTCTCTGTCACGCCAAACACTTCTGCTCTGCCCAGCTTCTTGCTCCAAATTTGCACGACAACCATTTGTTGCTACTTATTCCTGTCTTCCAAAATGCCAAAGGCTCTTAGACTGATTCTCTAGTTAACTGAGATCCATTTCTCTTAGAAATCAGTGAAGAATTCTTAATAATAAATAAATTTTCCTTTTACATGTTCAAATTCAAACTGGTGGACTTACTATATGCACTAAAATAAGAGATGGGCTAATTTCAATTTCTTCAATTATATAAGGAGAGTCCATGTTAAAATCTAGGTTACCTGTACCAAATTTCCAGTTTGGGGGGCATACTTTGTGCCACTTACAGATTCGTGCCTGTGTAGCTGACTGACTAATAAACACTGAGAGTTAGTTAGTTGAAAGTGGCACAGATGAAATCAAGGATCACATGGAGTCTTCCAGAGAAGGGCAAGTCAAAGAAAGCAGGGGCAGTGGGATTTGGGTATCAGGCAGCATGGTAGCTGGTGTCTGGTTTTCTGGACTGTGAAGGACTCTCAGATTTTCAGGCTAGGGAATTAGGCAGAGACTAGATTATGGAGGGTCTTGGGGATGAACTGAGCAGCTTTTGGTTTTCTTCAATAAAGCAATGGTGATGGATTCCAGTGGGAAGTCTAAGGCTTATCTTAGTATGTAGAAAATAGATATTTGAAAAAGGAAGAAAGAAGAAAGCAAGAGGAGAGAATGAAAGAAAAAAGAAAGAAAAGAATCTTCAGAGTTGGACATATATTTATTTGGCTCTACATTCGACTCAGTGCTGGAATGCTTTCTTCAAATCCAGTTCTATATCCCTGAACTACCTAGACATTTTGAGGTCATTATAGATTCACCTACAGTTGTAAAAAATAATACAAAGAGATTCCACATATTCTTCATCCAATTTCCCCTAATGATAACATCTTGCATAGCTGTTGAACAATGTCACAGCCAGAAAATTGACATTGATACAATCCAATCAACCTTATTCAGATTTCACCAGTTTTACATGTACTCATTTGTATGTGTGTGTCTGTATTTAGTTCTTGGCAGTTTAGACTTGAATGGCCACTCCCACAGTCAGAATACAGAGCAGTTCCATCCCAAGGATCCCTCGTGCCCTCGTATTCTTGCCACATATGGCTCCTAACCCTCCCTAACCCTCCCTAACCCTCCCTAACCCTCCCTAACCCTCCCTAACCCTCCCTAACCCTCCCTAACCCTAGCAACCATGAATCTGTTCTCTCTATAGTTTCCTCACTTTAATAACATTATATAAATGGAATCATACAGTGTTTAACCTTTTGAGACAGGCCTTTTTCACTCAACATAATTCTTTGATGATCTATCTAAGTTGTTATATGTATAAATACTTACTTTTTCATGACTAAGTAGTATTCCATGGTATGGCTGTACCATTGTTTATTAGGACTGAAGTTGCTATGAACATTTATGTGAAGGTTTTTTGTGAATATAAATTTTCACTTCTCTGGGGTAAATGTTCAAAAGTGCAATTGCTAGGGCATATGATAGTCACATATTTCGTTTTTCAAGGAACTAGCAAATAGTTTTCCAGATTGGTGTCCCACTCTGGCATTTTACATTAAATGAATGTAGCTTCATTTTAAAAAACTCACTGTATTATCATTCCTGATTTCATTTAATTGTATACTAGTGAAAACCTTGTCACAGTTCAACACAAGTTTGTGAGCTGGTTAGCTGCTAAGCAGCAGCACGCCCCAAAACTTAACACAAAAGCCCTAGAGGCAAGTGGTCTGAGTTCAGATCTCAGCTCTACCATCTCTGTGCCTTATTTTATCCATGTGTGAAATGGGGATAATTATAGTGCTTTCCTCATAGCACTGTGATGACACCACACTGGTAACACAAAAGACGTTTAGAACACAGCCTGGCATTTAATAAGTCCTCATTAGCTATGCAAACATTGGTTGCAGCTTAGTTCTGTGATATGAGCAGTTGAGACCATTTAATCTGTTCTTTCCCCATAAGCTAGGTGGGGACTCAGGTAGGGACAAAAGAAGTCAGCATGACACTCAAGGTAGTGTTTAGTCAAAATTGATGTGATCCATGATCATATCCCTCCAGGAGGAAGCCTTTGCCTTCACCTCATTTTCCACAAGGGTTAAATTTCCTTGTTCTGAATTCCAGCTTCCTTGACCAGGTCTTTGATGCCTGTTTCTAGACCTCTCTGATGCCAGTCACTTGCCCATGTGGGTTTTTGCTCATTTTCGGAGACTCTTATCCTTTCTTTTACATTGCTTCAGTAG
The DNA here is from genome assembly GCA_032199065.1 of Smutsia gigantea. Taxonomy (NCBI): domain Eukaryota; kingdom Metazoa; phylum Chordata; class Mammalia; order Pholidota; family Manidae; genus Smutsia; species Smutsia gigantea. Next base: position 15,501 of record JAVSCE010001220.1, read on the forward strand.
AGATGATTGCCTTGACAATGGTTCTGACCGTTTGCTAACATAGAACATACAGTGTTTGGGTTAGGATTAAGCAAATTACATAAAATAGAAAGCTGAAAGACCTTGGGTAAAAAAAGAAATTTGTTTTTTTCTCATGTAAGGTAAGTCCAGGCTCTAGAGTTGTGTGATGTCCTCAGCGCTCTGCAGTCTCGCCTTTCTCAGTCTGTAATCCTGTCCGTGGTGGTAGATTCCATTCTCAAAGCTGCCTCATGATTACCAGAGAGTTGCTGTACATGAGTATGAGCATTCCAGGCAAAAAGAAGGCAGGGAAAAGGAGAAGTGGGTACCTGCCAGGGGGTAAATCCCCTTTTAAGATTTCTTAGATGCTCCACCCAACAGCTCCTTCTGATATCTCACTGACCACCCTGATCTGTGGGAGAAGTTGGTAAATATACTTTGCAGGGCTGTCAGATAAAATAGTGCATGGGATATACTTATACTAAGAAGTTATTCATTGTTTATCTGAAAGACTAATTTAACTGAGAGTCCCGTGTCTTCATTTGTTAAGCTGCCAACCTTAAAATTTTCATTTGACTGGATATATTGTCATACCCAGCATGAGGGTCAAATGGGAAGCTTGGCAGTCAGTTAGCAGTCTCTGCTATGTTGAGCCTTCTGTTTTCTTCCATTGGATGATCTTTCAGGTTTTAATGCATGTTGTTTCCCCTCCCTATCCCCAGAGTATTAGCCAGTTTTAGTTTTTCCTAGAGTTCCTCATTTACTAAAATTTCTAATATTAAAATGCATTTATTCTTAGCAACACAATGAACTCCATTGTGTATTTGAAATTTCCCCTGAGATGTGAATCGAGAGAGAGGAATTTAGCTCAAACTGGCTGTTAAAGACAACTGAATTCTAATATAGTTTGTCACATTAACTACAGTTATAGGCTAAATCTTTGGATCCTCCTCCCTATGTACAATTTCTTCTATCTTACTGCTTTTATAGTATTTGCCTCTGTGTTTTAATAATAAATTTTAAGATAACCAGTATAGGAATAAAAATGGTGATGTAATTACATTACAAGGAGAGCAAGGAGGAAATCAAGGAAAGGGTTGGGAAGTGGGCTATTTCATCACCCACTGTAATAAAATGTCAACATACAGGTACCATGCTTAACATTGATAAATTAGAAATAGTTTAAAATGCATATTATTTTAAAGGGTTCCTGTGGGTTTTGGTGGAGCGGGGCGGAGAGCTATTGCCTTCCAATGTAAATCATTGTGTATTATTTGATTTCTTTAAATATTATGATTGAATTACTTCACTGAAAATTAAAATGTAAAGAGGAGAGTACTGACTATGCACAGCAATTTATCTTGGTGTAAACAGGATAGCGTAGCAAGAGAGCCATCGTAATTTATCAGAAATAGTGACCAACAGAGTGGACCCTAGTAATCAATGAACTAGGCAAAGGTTGTGGTTGGTACCCACCAACCCCCACATTTTTCTTTTCACAAACTTTTCTCTTTTCTGCCCACCTGAGAGCTAATATTTTCATTCTTCAGAAGCTTCTCACTTGCAAGGATCAGAAACCCATCTACCCCCCTGTAAATTACCAAAGAAGATTAAAGGGCTATTATTTTATGGATATTTTAGTTGAAAAGATAGGAAGCTTTTAAGGTCAAGAAGCACAACTGGGCAGATCTGGGTTTCAGTTGGTAGAGAAAAACTCTCCAGGACAGCAAGTTTTCCTAGTAATCTTTCCTAGTAACCCTGAAATCACGATAAGGAGGTGTTTAGGTAAGTTTTGCTTGTTGGTAAGACTGTCAGTCATGCTAAGAATCATTTGTTTGCTTTAGAATTTTGAGTGATATGATTCTTATAAGGAATTAAGATAATTTCCCCAACATTACTTAACTTTACAAAAAAAAAAAAAACTAACACAGTCTTGGCAGAGTAAAAAATCAAGAGTCTTATTTTAAACACGTCATAACACAATTGTAGTTTTAATAGGGACTGCTTTGAAATAGATCACTTTATAATAATTATAAAGTATATCATCACCTCTACTTTCAGTAGATTTGCTCCAATACTATATGACAGTATAGTAGGATGTACTCTGATTTTTAAATCTCTTCATGTTGATACAACAGAAGAAATATTTTCTTTTTTTAGGTTTACAGATTTTAAAATTGAAGTAATTTTACATTGTTTTGCTCATTCTAAAATAACACACATTCATTGTGAAAATTAGAACAACAAAAGTATATATAATGTACGGTGGCAGATTGTAATTTTCAAAGAATATTAAGGAGAGTTGTCTTAAGGAGAGTTGTTAGGTAACATTAGACAAACAGAACAGCCCCTTCATTTCTCATCCAAAATATAACTGCAGTTACTAATTGAGAATATATCTTTAAAGAGTTTTTGTGAAATTTTAACAAACTTAAAAAAAAATACAAATGGGTTCACACTATATATAGTCTTATGTAACATTTTTTTCACTTAAAAATATACTACAGCCATCTTTGCCCATGAACATATTGACCGACCTCATCCTTTAGCACCCACATAATATTGCATTGCTGTGGATAACCCACAATTTGTTTTCCAGTCCTTTTGTGTATATATATCTTTGCAGTCTTTTTAGAATAAATATTTATGTAAAATATATATTTTATTATAGTCATACTATCACACTATTTTGTAAATTATTTTTACATTCAACCATTGTACTTCTCTTTAAAATATTAATTTTATTGCGGGCATCATCTAAGTGTACCATAATTTATTTTAACAAGTCTATTGCCAGACACTTATATCGTTCTTGATAAAAAATGTTGCAGTTAACATCATCATACATTCAACTGTATAAAGTTGTCCAAATATTTTTAAATAAATTTCTAAAAGAAAAAACTGTTGAACCATAATTTATGAATATTTAAAATTTTATACAAACGGCAAAAGGTACTTGAAAAAGAAAGGTTGCTTCAGTTAATGCTCCCAACAAGTAGAAATGAGAATGTATATATTCCTATAACTTCGTTAACTTGGATCATTTTTCAAAAAATTAATCTTTGCTAATCTCAGTAGATAAAATTATTTCATTTCTGTCTTAATTTACATTTCTTTGATTATTTTACCTTATAAGAGAAAGCCAACCTTGGTTTTGGTGTATAATGTCCTCCGAGACGATGACTGGAGTAAAAACTCTCAATCAACAACACAGAGGCTCCTGCCTGGGGAACTCAGAGCTTCCCTGCTCCCTGAGCCATTCTGGGCACTGGGTTTTCCACATGCACCTTGTTGCTTTCCTATCACTGAGTACTCTTTTGAGGCAGAGATACTCATGAGAAGCTGACACTGGGAGAATATCCGTGTAGAGTCTTTCGCTCTGGTTATGTCAGGCTACAGAGGGCATTTAGGCCCACTGGAATAAAAGTGCTAAGAGGGGAAGATCCACCTTCCTATTAGACTTGACCTGCTGTATATATTCCAAGACGATCTCAGCTGATAGCCCCAGGGACCGCCCACAGGCTCTCAGGAAGGAAATGCTTTCAGGGTTCTGCCTGGGTTGCTCACGCCTCACACAGAGCACCACACAGGGGATGCGCTGCTGTTGCTCTATTGCAGCAACCTGCCCCTCTCTCCACACACGCTACTCTGGAGACTGCCCTCTTGGTGTCAGGCAGGGATGGCAAATACGTGGTATGAGCACCAGTATTCTTCCCACCCTCCCTTCCAGCCCACAGCAGACATTGCTATTCCATCATGGTGGCCTTTTCTGAGAAGTCCAAATGTGCCTCCAAATGCTCTAAAACACAGTACTTCGAGGATCATCATCTGTCAACTATCTAGCTACGGGGATAGACGGCGGATATTTGCAGCCGGCAAGAGCATGACAGTAGATGAGATCCAGGTGAGCAGAGATGGGTATTTTCCTCTTCATGGAGGAGCACCTATTCAAGCCTCGGCACTCATTGCCATCCTTCCACAAGGTCTGAGGACAAAGGTCTCAAAGCAGGGGCTGATAACTGAGATTTCTAGCCAGGTAGTTCTTAGATGGTGGCAGCATCTCAGAGAGGTAAACTGGACCTACTGCAAATTAATCATATTCTCATGAAGCCCAGGTGTAGTTCCACAATCCACACAGATGGACTCTACCAATAATTGTAGATGAAAGCTGCTTGCAGCCAATCAGTGGAGGTTTTTGTTTTACCTTTTTAACTTGACAAATGGAATCTTGACTGAGGACTGGCAACAGAGTCAGAGGATGGCTTGGAAGCTGCCCTTACCACAGCCTGGCCCATCTCAGGCTAGGTGGGCATGAGGCTGGTTCTGCTGCACTGATGCCGCTGGGCTCAGACACAGGGTATGTGAGGTTCCTGTCACAGAGGGCCAGCAGGGAAAGAGAGCAAGCTAAGCAGATGGGAGACTGGCTTCCCTGATCTGGAGAGAGTCCAGGGAAAGCCTTGGCTAAAGAAAATGGCAGTCAGGTGGTCAACGTCCAAAAGGTATACCCAGCTTGGATATGACACCCTCATGAGCAGACTGGGCCAGTATAACTTGGAAGTCAGGTGGGACATTGGTCAATTATCTGGATATATGCTAGATAAATATACCTGTGAGCAGAGAATTCTGGGAGCAGGATCCAACTCCAAGAAGGAAAGTCTGGGAGATGCTAGTCTGGGTACCAAGGTCTTACTCCTACAGGGGCACTTGGATACTATTCAGAGTAACTTAGGAAGAGAAACCTGACAGAGCTGAAGGTTTGTCAAAGAAAAAGCAAATACCAGGCATGGAAAATGCTGTAGTGAAGGAATCTCAGGGGAACACCTATGGGAGACAAGGGCCGGTACCACCAAATTCTGGGCTCCAGGAGCAGGACTTTATTCCCAGGCCACCCAGATGAGACGACAGCTCTGAGACGGGTCCTGAGGGCGAGACTAATAGCATGGGCACCCAGCTGCAAGGATCTGGGAGGGGCAAAGGCGGAAAACAAGGTGTGGGCTCCTAACTATGTATCGGACTTTCCTTCTAATGTCCCTTGTTCCCTCCTCCGACTGTCCTGGCCCTGCTCATTTTCTTGCATGTCTCCTCCTGCTTATAAGCCCTTTCCCTCTTTGCAGGTGAACATATCCTATACCTTCTGGCTTTTCTAAGCCAGGACTATCTGGTCTTCCCTTAAAAAATGCCATTTCCCATTGTATTCTGGTTGTTTGCTACAGATTTCTTCCACCTACTGGATTTTGGACCTTGCGTATTTTGCATCTTTATATCTCTCTACAATGTACAACATAGCACAAGTAGATTGTTTTTATAACTGCTCATAACATTTCCCCTTTCCTTTAGTTCAGGGGTCAGCAATTTATAGCTTGTGGGCTAAATCCAGGCTTCTACCTATTTTTGTAAGTAAAGTTTTATTGGACAAGGCCATGTTCATTGTTTATACATTGCCTGTGGCTGCTTTTGCTCTGAAATAGCAGAGATGAGTAATCGCAACAGAGATCTCACAGCCTGCAAAGCTGAAAATATTTATTATCTGGCCCTTTGCAAAAAAGGCTTGCCAACCCTTGTTCATTTTTAGTAAGAAAAGAGATTTGCCCTTTGGATTTAGTTCTCTAAACCACTACTGCCTTCCTGCTCAACCTTATAAAAACTACAAGCATTAGAACTGTGAATATTTTGAGAAGTATTCATTATAAAATGGGATCTCAGTTCAGGAAGTGTCAGGGGTCCATTAATGGCCCTGTAGTAAGCTCATTTACAATCAAAGAAGTGGTTTGTCTAGAACCTTGTCATAAATAGTTATCATTGAAAAATAATAAGCTGACATTTTAGATTTGTAGATCATTTCATCTGAGCCTGAATAATATGAACCCACTCCCTGTGTTCTACCCCAGCTGGAATTAGCCTCTCCTTTCTCGGTGCTTCTGGAATACTCCACTCAGTCTGTTACAGTACCCATTTCAGTTGGCCTTAAGGAAATTTCTTTACATGAGTGTACTTCCAGACTAGAGTTATAAACACCTTGTATAAGGAACTCTTTTGTCCAAACCTATAGCCCTCACAGCGTTTTCCCAAAGCAGGTATTGATAAATGGTGACTGAATAAATATCATTAATGCAAATGTGAAAAACAGGTTTACAATAACGTAGATCTTATGCAGCCATGGACAAAACCTCAGAAGAAATTCCTCATAGTGTGCTACAGGCGTACATATTTTCCATCCTGTTTATTCTGCTTATATCCCTGTTTAATTTGCTCTTATGTGTGTGTATGAAATCATGTGTATATGAAAGAAAGGAAATCATCTCAAGAATGCCTACCATACAATAGCACTCTGTTGTTTAAAAAACCAAACAAAACAATTGTCTTAAAAAGTACATGGCTTGTCTGGGGTCAGCAGCTTTCTCAGGAAATTAGCATTATTGTGAACCGGAAAACCTTTTAGAACTTTATTTCCTTAACTAATCGCTTTACTGCTGAACTTCAGCTGATAATGAATCCTATTTAGCAATCCAAGTGACAAATGATTCAATAGACCTCTGGTTTTCATCTAGGTGAAGTAGTATTTACAGTCCAGGCCCAGAGGAGATTAACTAGAAAAACAAAGCATCCCTCGGGCACTTTATTTGCCTTTGTATAAGTAAAGTTCTTTGTTGCAAGGTGGTAGAGAAACACAGCTTGAACTAGCCCAAGAAAAAGGGATAGGGGGCATGCGTTTCTGGTTCACAAAATCCAAGATGACTAAAATGGCGGGGAAAAACTGGGATGCAGCTGAGCCTCTGGAAGGATGGGTGCCAGGGACTGGAAAGCTGCCAGAACGCTCTCTTTGTCCATTTGGAATCTCTGCTTCTCTCTACATGCTGCCCTCATTCTCCATGCAGATCAGCCTTGTCTACCAGGAAACCTAACTTTACGCAACTCCTTTTTTTTCTTTTTTTTTTTAATCTTACAGTTTTATTCCTAGAGAGGGACAGTCCCTCTCAATTTTGATTGGAAAAATCCCAGGGGAAATCCCTCTGGGCCCAGGTTGGATCAAACCTAACAGGAGACATGTTGTATAAGAAAATGACACTCCTGACATAGCCATGGGGGTAAAGAAGGAAGGGAGGAGGGAGGAGACACAGTTCATAAGGGGAAGGACCTGGAAGGGTATTGGTTTGACAGTTCCATAGATGTTCTCTGCTCTTTTTAAGGACAGGGGCTATCCTATTTACAAATTCCTAGGCTTCTGAAAAGACAGAAAAGAAGGCTAGCAAGGAACCATATACTGGATACTTGACCTCAGAGAAGTATCAGACTTCCATTAGAGTAGCACAGGTACCCTAAAGGCAGCTAAAGGCAAGGAGAGGTGAAATGTTTACATTTATTTGAAGTGTGGTCAGTGACATTAGGCTCCCACTGGAAAGCAGGGAGGGAAACTGGCAAGAAGCCCCTAAAATGTGTGGCGCCCGAAATGGAGCCTCCCATTAAATACTGAGGGGTCTGTCTGGTCTGTTTTCTGTATGAAAAAGGCTGTAAGTCCAGACTACCTTAAGGTTTCTCCAAGCCCTGCCCCAGCACTGCTGCCAGCCTAGACAGTGCCTGAGAGCAAATAGGAAAGGCACGCCCTCATCTAGGCAGACCCAGCACCCGCCCACCTTCCTAGAGCGCCAGGAGCATTGAATTTCAGCCTCCACCTACCCGTCAGCCAGGTACCCTTGTGCAGGGTCCAAACTGCAAGAGCAGCTGTGGCTTCCCTCCCTACTGGGAGGGAAGTGGGGTTGGCAGCCTATCCCTTCTCAAAGCAAGGACTTCCAACATCAATAAAAGTGAGGCTCAGGTGGTAGCTTGGGCCTGGTGAAGGAAAACAGCAGCAGGACAGGCAACAATGGCTGAATTCAGAGGGTTCTAGGAATGGACAACATAGCTCTGGGTACTGGAGCAACAGGGACGTCTCTGGGGGCGGAGAGGCCAGCAGCAGACTCTACTGACTGAGCAACGACATGAGCAGTGCCAGCCTCGGGAGCTCCTGCAGTGATTCGGGTGCAACAGTGACGAGGCTCTGTGCATGCTTGTCTCTCCCATTAAAGACAGGGCTTTTGTGGTTTTGTTAAATCAGGACTTTAAGCAGCAGAATGCCTTCACAGAGATGGAACTTTTTTGTCTCCTTTCTTTTTACTTTGAAACCCTAAAGATAACCCCCTTCTGAAGGGGATGGTTGTGGAAGGATTTAAGGAAGCCTTCCTTAGAAAACCTAATGTGAGGATTTTGGAATGCCATTTTTATAAGTTTATATTCAAACTTGTGGGATAGACACTCTTAGAAGAGAAGTCATACCCCCAGTGTCCTAAAAGAGGGAAGAATCAGTTCACTGGGATGGGTGCCCAAAGGAGAGGCAGGAAAGGCACCCTGATGCAGGGACAGAGGGATAGGAAATGATGGGCATCAGAGTCTTAGGGGGCATCAGAATCTGGGTGTGTCTTAGGGGGCGTCAGAATCTTAGGAGCAGGAGATGAGCATTCAGCCTCGAGGTCCTGATCCGCCTGAACCCTGAGTGATCAGGGGACAGCTCATGTGCAGGTGGGCATCACGCCAGCATGTGAAAGCAATAGCCAGAACAGCGGAGCTGTCGTCCCAGTGCTGCAGTCCAGGGAACAAATGCCAGGCAGCCTGCCGCTGTGCTGTCCCGAGCCCTGTTTATTTCTGGGCTTCGAAGGAGCCGCCCATGAATGTTCCAGTCACTGCATGAGTCAGACTTGTTCCCCAAAAGCTGCTGCAACTCGGTGTCCATTCCACCCTCTTACCCTACTTCCTGGACTTGGTCTGAGACACTGCTCACCAACTCCCCTGGCTATGTATGAATTAGGATAGAGGCTGGGTCTCATATCCCCGAGATTGCAGGGGGGCAGGGAAACAGGAAATAACTGGGCACTAGTTATGTGAGTATATGGCAAAAAGTGGCATTCAAATCACTGAAGAAAATAATGGACCATTCAAAAATACTGGGAAAGTTGACTAGTAATTAGGGGAAAACATTAGATCCTTATCTCACTGCAACTAAATAAATTACAGACAGGGCAAAGATTTAAATGTGAACGTTGTAAAACATACATGTAATAGAAAATAGGAAAAAACAAGATTAATAAATAATATTGAGTACAAACAAATGAAAACAGTATGACCAAAAAAAAAAGACATATAAGGTTGAAAAACAAATGACAAAATGAGGAAAGTGATAACAACAATAATGCAAGGCAAAGGGTTCACACCGATAATATTGAAAGAGCTTGTACAAATAAAGAAAAAAGAAAACTTCAATAGACAAAAAAACGGGCAAAAGTCAAGAAATATATGAAAAAATGTACTTCACTGATATTCAAAGAAGCAAATTAAAACAATACTGAGATGATTTTCACCTATCAGATTGACAAAGATTTTTTAATTTCTCAAGCTCAGGCACTAATAAGGTTAGTAGAAACATGTACTTCATACTTTTCTTGTAGGCATGCAAAATAGTACATCTTTTCCAGAGAGCACACTGGCAAGAAGTTATCAAGCCATAAGATATACATACTCTGGTAACAATTCTACTTGTAGGGTTTTGCTCCAAGGAGATAATTACACAAATTTGGGAAGACACATTCACACTATTCACACTTTGCTTATTATTTTGAGAAACAGGAAACAACCTCAGTGTCCCTCAGAAGGAGCTGGTTAATTGTGGTACAACATCCCTGCAATACTACACAGGCCTTAAAATGAACTGGGCGAATCTGTATTGATGCAGAAAGATGGCTTCAATTCTTGATTCTCCGAGGCCCTTGCAGTTAGTTCCCTTGGGTTGACTACTATGTGTCCTCATAAACAGAGTTTCTCGTAACTTCCCTGTTATTAATCATAAACTTTGACACCTGGCTTATAGTCTTCCAAACCACTCTCACCCAAGGTGACTTAAATATCTGTGTGGACAAGTCATCCCATCCCACTCTTAGGAATTCTTGAATTCCTTATTTACAATAAAATACAGTAGATTGATACTCCACAGTCACGTATTTTCATGACTACAGTAGGCACAGACTGCCCCATCTCTAAAGTTACTAATTCTGGCCTCCCTCTCTGGCCACATTCTCTTATCTTCACAACTCCTTGCAAGGAGAGCCTGTCCAACTATCATTTGCTCTTCTCTTACTTCAGATCCTCTAATACACACACCCTATTCATCTTAGACCTAACGACTGACCATTTTAAACACTCTCTTACCAATATTTTAAACCCTTTGCCTCATTATTCTCATTGAACTTGATGCAAAATCTCCTACCCTTCGTAGTTTAGATTATCTGTTTGTTTTTTTCATACCCTGGCTACCAAGCAATGCTTAGAGTATCACATCCTGGCAGACAGGTGCCACTAAAAGTTGATAGTCACTAATTCCAAATGGGCCTTTGTCTTGGGCTCAGTTCCTACAAAGGAAGAGCCTGAGACAAAGATCTCAATATAAATGGCTTATTTGTAGGTAATCCCTAGTAGAGGAATGAAGAGGGAAGAGAGGAAAGGAGAGAAGGAGGGAGAATGGAAAAGAGCAGGAAAGGGAAACAGGGTGAGGGTAAGGAATCAACCCAGGGTGTTAATGAGATTACCACGGGGGAAAAACTGGAGCTCACTTCCACTGGGACCTCTGAGCGTCTAGGCAAAGCCCACCTGTGAGCCCCTGCTCCCCCTTCCTCTCTGTCGTTGGTCGAGGACTGCTCTCAGGGGTATTAACCCCCTCTCATTCCAGGCTGCCTCATAGGCCACAGCAGCTCCTAGCCAGGGAACACCCTCAGAGTTTTAGGTGCTGCCAGTGGAAAGCTACCAGCATGTTTGCACCAAAACTGAGTGCCCAGGGGGTACTGGTCAGCCACCAACAGCATATGCTACAGACTCAATGTGGCCCAGCATCCTTACATGCCACCCTAGTCGCCTTCATCTCCCTTCCCTGCAACCACTTCAAAATCCTCCCATCACTTCAAATCTCTGATGCCATTTGCTGTCCCTGCACTTCAGCAGATGACCTTGCCTCCTGGTTCACTCCTGGCTCACAGAGAAACATTGAAGTTCTCAGAAAGGAACTCATTAAGTTTCCACCAACAGTTCTATACACCATCTACATCACACCTATCACTTCTTTCTATCCCCTCTTCCAGAGAAGAGGCGTCCCTTCTCCTGTCTAAGGCCAGCATCTCTGCTTGTTCTTGGCCCTGTCCTGTCCATCTTCTTGTTGACTGGCCTCCAGTGCTTGCTTCCTCTCTCTTGTGGGTCTTCAGCCTCCCTGTCTCCTTTGCCTCCCATCTCCCATCTTAGAATTCTCTCCCTAGAATTCAACTCCCATTCCATCTACTCTCCTGTCTCTCTCCTCGTCTTCACACCAGATTTCTTGAAAGAGCATCTTATGCATGCGTGTGGTCTTCTGTCCCTCTCCTGCCATTCATGTCAGACTGCTCTAGGAGCTGCTTTCACCAATGACTTCCTTGCAGCAAAAGTCAGAGGATACCGGTCCTTTTCTCTACTGTCTGTTCAGGGGTATTTGATTCTGCAGATTAGTTTCTCTCCTGAGCTTCCATGATACCTAATTCTTTTGGTTGTCTTCCTTTCTCTCTGGCCACATCCCTTCAGTGTCTTTATTCGTCTCTTAAATGATGTTGTCCCAGCTCTCCAACATTCTCCACTAGTGGTCCCCTCCACTTCCACACCTCTAATTTCCATGCTAAGGTAGATGATTCCTAGATCTAAAGAAGTAGCCCAGATTTCTCTACTGAACTCCAGACCTAAATATATATTTGCTTAATGCACACTCATTTCTTTCACTCCTTAAAAATTCCTTTAATTGATGTTCTAGGTTGTAAAATGAAAAAGAGATACCTACTTCTTAGGTCCTTTTAAATAGTTTTTATTTTGAATTAATTATGGAGTCATTGAATGTTATAAAGTTACAAAGATGGTATAAAGAGGTCCCTCGTACCCAGTTTCCCCCAATGGTTATATTTTACATAAGTATAGTACAATATTAATACCAGAAAATTGACATTACAACAACATGTGTAGTTCTATGCCACTACCTACCTATGTAGCTTTGTGGAGACACCCCTGCAATCAAGATAAAGAACTATTCCTCACCACAAAGAGCTCCCTCATTTGCATATCTCTTTCTATATATTTAAAAATTTTTCTTATTCTCATCAGATCCTTGAGAGAAGGGACACATGTGTCATTTGGTTTTGTGTCCTCAGGATCTTACATTGTACCTTGCTCTTAGCAACTGCTGTAAATGTTTGTGAAAGCAAGGATGGAAGAAAGGAAGGGGGATTCCATCTAGGAGACCAGGTATATTAGCCTGGGATCCAGGACAGACTCTGATATCATGTAGCTCCATGCCAGAGACCTGAGGACAGAGACCTCCTCCCTGGATTTACTTCCTGTTGAATGAGATGCTGGCAGGTGCAAAGAGACTCAGAGTGGTGAGGTTTATCTCACAGCAATTCCAGTAGTCACAGTGCCTGTCTGTAGCAAAGAGGAAGGACTTTCTCAATCCAGTACCTTTTATGGAAATCTCTCACATCACACCACATGGCCGGTCACCCGCTCCACCTATCTGATGACTGCCCTGCTCTGCCTCACATCAGCAGCACATCTTTGTGCTTGCCAGAGGAACCAGGCAGACTACTCTGACCTGAGCTTGTCTGCTACTCAGCTAATAGGTAGGGCAACATTTGTCTCCAGGCTCAAGGAAACTCAGTCCTAGGGCATGATTTCAAAATTCTGCTTAATTGGAATTGCTCTTGATAGGTATATATTTCTGTTTTCTCAGTAATTATGATTGCCAATAGAACTCTGAAACTGGGAGAGAGGGAAAGCATTGAAGAAAACAGCTAAGATAGAGCATAGACAATTACACATATGTTCATGGCTACACAAACCCCACACAGACCTGTGTCTGTATGTGTGTATATTTACCACCAAATTATTATTCCTATTAGGAGGAATAAGGAAATACTTATCCAACAGTGATCCACCTTATTATAATAGGTTATAATCAGGGCACAAGTCAAATTTGTTTTCAAACCTTAAATAGCATGGTTTAAGTCTCTGCAATGAGAAATCTTAGCTTGGAATCTTTGTGTCAGCAATGAGCGATTTGTGTTGTCTAGTCTGCAAGTCTCAAGGGGCAATTATTTGATTTCCAAGCCTGAAGCTCATTTATCAGTTGTAGTTTATAAACGTGGTGCAGCAGTTTGTGCGTTGATGTCATGCTTCCAGCAGTGTGGTTTGGAAAAGGTCCGCACTGGGACTCATTTTCAGTGAAGAAAGTGAGAGGCATGGAATTAAGGCAATCCCTGGGCTCTTTCATCTGAGGAGATTTGGAGTTTGGAAGCACAGTGGGTCTTCCACATTGAGGGGAGGACCCAGCTGACCTCCTGTTAGTGTGTGTATCAAAGGTCTACATTCACAGACAGCACACACAGAGTGGACATGGGTAGAAGGAGAGGGACAGGGGACTTTGCTTTGTTTGCTGGTGCTCAGAATAGTGCCTGGCATATGACGGGGTCTTGGGAAAATAGTCAATATTAATTCTGTGTTCAAGGGAGAAAGAGTAAATCAATAAGTATTCAATTGTCAACAAATCCAGGGCACTCTGGATAAAGATCTCACAACTCAGAGTTAGCCACAAAGCCTGCTGGGTCAAAATGAAATCAAGGGGGGAGAAATCAGGCATCAGAAGAGGAAAGACAGAAGGGACAACCAAACCATCTCTGGAAACTATTTGTGGTCTGGGGCCAGCTTGGGTTGGGTTTGAGCAGATAAAGTGGCAGAAGATGGGGGAAAGCTGTAGTCTGGTGAGTCTGTGCAAAGACTGAAAGGAGCTATCTTTGTAGGTCATCCTTGGCAAGTCCAATTGTAAGCATTCGCCAACTGATGGGCAAGGGCTCATATGCCAGGCAGGGCTGAGCCTCTGGGATAAGGGAATCACATCAGCTCCCTCACTGTGCGCTCCTGCAGTTCCTTGATATGCTTTTGGGTAACACTCATCACTCTTGCAATTCCTTCAGCATTTTGTTCCTGGCTGGTACAAGGAACTGTTTTATACTGATTATCACTATATCCCCAGCACCAATACTTGTCACACAGTAGGTATACAGCATGAATAAAAGAAAGAACCTCCCATGAAAGAGATTTGGGAAAACAGAGATGGACTCTGCGACTGACCAGACTTACATCCCAGCAGTACTTCTCACTGCCCCCAATGCATCTCTTATTTCCTTGCAGCAGTTGGGACAGGCATCAAGGAGAAGGGAGGAGACTGAAGTCGTGACCTGCCTTATACACCAAAGCTCGGCAATACAGTTTTGCCACACTGCCACTTTTTTCTTGAGCAGCCCCAGATTTTTCTGTTGTAACTATATATATTACTATTTGAATAGTGTGTTTTCATGCTACCATTTTCTTCTACATTAAAGAAGAGAGCTAGTAAGACAGCATAAGGTCCAGGGAGAGGAAAGGGGAGGAGTAGAGAGAGGAAAGAGAGAAAGGAAAAAAGAAAAGTAGAACATCCCATTACCACCTATGCCAGGACTAGATCTGGGCTGCTGCTTGCCCACCTCCCAGTTAGTACCCCCATCATGCCCAGTCCTGACTGCTACTCCCCCCAGTGCTTCAACTGAAGCACACCACAGCCGTGGGAGATGGGGGGCCCTGCCCACCACAGGCCAGCCCAGCAGCCACCTTTGTCCTGCCCTCCTCCCCTCTGTACCCCATATGCTAAAGTTCAGCTCTGTTGAGGTTTCTGACCTCTTAGGGTTTTCTCCCTTATAGCATGAGATTTCCAGTCAACGAGACAGAGCTGGAAGGTCTCACACTTTACAACGCCTCTGAAGCCAAAGCTAATAGCGGAAAGGATGGGTGGTGGGAGAGAATGGTTTTCTGTGTGCATATGGGTATTTTTAAACTAATAGGAAAAACACCATAAATAGAATCCCAACAGGACAAAATCCTATCCAATAGGAAATTGTAAATTGTCCTAAGAAACCAAAGAATGTGAACTGCAGAAAAACCAACAGATGACATCATCGCCTCTAAAAGGCCTTGGTGTCTGAAAAAAAAATCAACTGGCCCATGAAGCACACAGATGATGGGAACCTATCTGGAGTGTGGGATTCTTTGCCCCATATTTTTACAGCAAATAAAAATGAAGGATTTCAAGCATAATTCTAAGCCTCGGGGGTTGGGGTGGGGAGCGTGGGGTGGCGGGGAACAAACAAACCAAATGGCTTGGAACTAGCAGAAGTAGTTTCCGGAAAGAGAGGCTCCAGTATATATGGGAAGGACAAATAATATCAGCATCTCACTCAGACGTACTGGTCTCTTAGAAAGCAGGGGATTTTGACTTTCCCTCATAACACTTTTTTCCCATGAAGAGAGTGTTCATTGGGCCCAGATGGAAAGCAAAGCACTTGGAGCTTCCAAAGGGTCAGGTCAGATATATAGATGGTCTTGGAGTCAGATCCAGGGACCTGTGACCAGGTGACTCTTCCAGGAAGTAGAATCCTAGTTAGAGTTTTGGGCACAAAGCAGGAGAGACAAGACATCAATGGCTTGAAATCCATTTTAAGAACTCCATAAATACAGTAATCGCCCTCATGGCGTGCTTTATTGGTTTGGAGTCATGCTTTCTTTCTGAATGACAAGGGTAATTTAATACAGAAATATCTAATTATTGTGTGAAGGGGGTATGAACACACACTCCATAGTGCTTTACACTATAAATGCAAAATACAGTTTACTGGGGGAAACTTACAAGCATAGAAAAGTAGAATCGTATATCAACTATACTTCAATAAGAAAAATAAAAATAAGTAGCAGAGTTCACACAATCCCCTGAGTTATCTCCCCCCAAGAAATCATACTTAGACTGAGACTAGACATATCTACTCACAAGAGGACGTGCTTTACAATACTCTGAAACAGGTGGCTGTGTAATGATGGAAATTTATAGATGGAGCTGTTGGGAAGGAGAGCTGTGCCTCATCTCTAAAGGAAAGAAAATAGTACTTATCTCATAAATCCATTAGGAAGATTAAGATAATTAGTACATATAAAGCATGTAGAAGACTGCCTAACAAATAGGAAGAATTTTTTATTAAAAAACATGCATCAAGTGCTAACTACGAATCAAATGCTGCTCTAAGTGCCAAAAACATAATGGTGAACACTAGAATGGAGCTTCCATTCTAGTGAGAGTGACAGATAATAAACCAATAAATAATACAGTATATAATACAATGGCATGTAATAATAAATACTCTAAAGAAAACAAGGTGATGACAGTGCTTTTTTACATAGGGAAGAATGCTGTTTGGCAAACATATGAACGGAGTTGGCGTACAACTCATGGGGCTATCTAGGAAGAAGGGGTATTCTAGGCAGAAGAAACAGCACATATAAAGTTCCTGAGGCAGGAACATACTTGGAATGTTCCCAGGACAGCAAGAAGGCCAGTGTGGCTCGATAGGTATGAGTAAAGGAAAATGGTAGAAAATGAAATTGGGAGACATAGGCAGATGACACAGGACCCTGTAGCCATGATAAAGACCTTAGTTTTTGTGTAAGAATAGTGGTAAACGCAAATGGCTAACAGGCACATGAAAAGATGCTCCACATCACTGACCATCAGGGAAATGCGAATTAAAGCCACAATAAGATATTACCTCACCTAAGGCCACAATAAGATATCACCGCACACTGGTTAGAATGGCCACTATACAAAAGATAAGAAACAACAAATGCTGGCAAGGATGTGGAGAAACAGGAACCCTCCTACACTGTTGGTGGGAATGTAAATTGATGCAACCGCTCTGGAAAGCAGTACGGAGGTTCCTCAAAAAGCTAAACATAGCTAAATAATTTTGAAATATCATTTGACCCAGTAAATTCCTAGGAATTTACCCGAAGAAAACAAAATCCCTGATTCAAAAAGATATATGCACCCCTATGTTTATTGCCACACTATTTGCAATAGCCAACATATGGAAGCAATCTAAGTGTCCCTCAGTAGATGAATGGATAAAGATGATGTGGTACAGACACATAATGGAACATAATTCAGCCATAAAAAGAAAACAAATCCTGCAACAACGTGGATGTATCTGGCAGGTATTATGCTCAGTGAAATAAGTCAGGTGGAGAAAGACAAATACCACATGATTTCACTTATTTGTGGAATATAAAAACAAAGCAAAACATAAGGAACAAAACAGTAGTAGACCCATAGACACTGAAAAGTGACTAGAGGTTACTAAAGGGGAAGGGTTAGGATGGGTACAAGGGGAGAGGGTGAGGGGAATAAAGGGGCACAATAATTCACAATCACAATATAAGTTGATCATGGGGACTGTTGAATCACTGTGGTGTACATTTGAAACCAACATAAGATTGTATATTAATGACACTTTAAATAAATAAGTAAACCAGCAGGAGATGTGAGGCAAGTATGCAGAATAATGAAAAAAACCACTGAAGATGGTTGAACTGTAAAATGACATCTGACTTATGATGTAAAAGGATTATAAGTGTAAGAGAGAAAGCAGGGAGAGTTGTTAGGAGGCAGTACTCTGGATATGAGATGACATTGCCTTAGACTGGGTGGTGTCAGCAAAGTAGCAAGATGAAGTTGAATTGGAGGGAAGAAGTTGTTAAGTTACAAGTCTTTTTGTCAGCTTGGGCACATGGTGTGAGAAAAGAGAAATCACTAATGTATTTGTTCTGAGCAACTTGGGAGAAAGGTGTCACCATTCATTGAAATGAATATCATTCAGGAAGGAGCCATTGGGGTGGGGGTTATCCAAAAGTTGGGTCTTAGGCATGTTAATTTGAAACATAAATTAGACATCCAAATTCAGTAGGCAATAGCAATGAGATTTTCTAGTGGACCATTAATCAAAATAGTGACTGCAGCAAGCATTGCCAAGACAGGTTTGAGGGTCCACATGGGGAGAGCAGCAGGATAGAAGAAGAGGTGCCACTTGGCAGGAGAGGAAGACTGAAGGGGAAGTGTGGCACGGGAACTCGGGAATGGTGGGGTGGACTATATTAGTGAGGTGGCAGTGGCAGTTTTGGGGCAGGCAGGAGAAGGGGATTTCTCAGCTGGGTCCAAATAACTCCAGCACCTCACTTGTTTTTTTCCCTGTCTATAGATTCTGATGTCAAGGGTGTGAATGAAGCAAAGATAAATCATTTGATATTTCTAAGCCTCTTGTTTTCATCTATAAAGTAAGATAAACTAATAATACTAATAAGAATTAATAAGTATTGAATATTTTTCTATAGGCCAGGCACTATACTAATAGCTTTATAAGCATTTTTCATTGAACCTTCACAATAACTCTGGGATACAGATGTCATTTTACTGAGGAGGAAACTGAGATTTAGAGAGGTCAAGCAACTTTCCCAGGATCACATAGCTTGTAAGTGGTTAAGAGACAGAGACCATGATTAAAATCCAGACAGGCTGACTCGAGCCTGCGAAACTGTTCTGCTTCCAGCTCTCATGCCCTGCTCCTGCAGGATAAAAATGCCACCTCACGTATGCGCTAACACATTACAAAGCACTCTTGAGAAGCACTGGCCTGTGGATTCTGGGTGCCTTGTAAAAGTAGCAGCTGGCAAACATCAAACGGTGCAGTAGGTTGAATGGCACCCCCCCACCCCCTTCCCTCTCTCCCCGTGGATGTTAGGATGTCCACATCTTAATTTTTGGAACCTGTGACTGGTGCATTATGTGGCAAAAGGGATTTGCAGATGTGATGAAGTTGGGGATCTTGAGATGGGAAGATTCCCGGATTATCCAAGTGGGCTCAATCTACTCATAAGGGTTCTTTTGAGAGAGGAAGTAATGTGATGATGGAAGTAGAGAGAGATTGAGATCCGAAGATGCTATGCTGCTGGTTATGAAAATGCAGGAAGGTCCATGACCTGAGGAATGCAAGGACTATAGGTCCAGAAGCTAGAAAAAGCAAGGAAACAGATGCCCCACCACCACCCTGAGTCTTCAGAAAGAAGAAGCCCTACAGACACCCTGACTTAGCCCAATAAAGCCAGTTTGGACTTCTGGCCTCTAGAACTGCAAAAGAATAAATCTGCCATGTTTTTAAGCTATTAAGTTTGTGGTTATTTGTTACAGCAGCTACAGGAAACCAGTCCCAACAGTATGGATGGCACGGCAGGCATGGCAGTTACTGCATGAGGAACTGAGGGAGATCTAGACTTGGAGAGGGTGTCAAAGTCTGTGAACATCCTCAAGGGGTGGATAGTCTGTGAGTAAAGGCCTTAGTGGCCGCAAGCTCAGTTAACTGCCCCGTTCACAAACAGCTGCGCTTCCAGAAGGTCCTTGACTCCCCGCTATTGAAAGGCATGCTGAGTCAAAGCAACTTCTGCTGGTCTCACCAGGCTTTCTTCAAGGTTGGGGACTGACACACCCAACTGAGACTGGGTCCCAGGCATTTTGGGGATGAGGAAGGGCACCTTGGCTCAGCACGCAGCAGAGTGACTGGTAGATATTGGGGCTCCAGAAGTTTGTCTCTTGTTTAATTCCTGGGCCGTGGCTCAGGAACAAGAAACATATCCATACCCACCCACATATTTCAGAAGTGAGAAAAATACTTTCTCATTCTGGATTTCTAAATAAAACAAAGCCCTGGAAAAAAATCTTCTACCCAAACTTAAAGGATTAAAGAAAGAATCAGATTAAGAAGTAAATCTGATTCTAAGGAGCTTCATACCATTTTTCACAGATTTCCAGACTCATGAGTATTCTGCCCATAGAGGTAAAAAATGTCAACATTAGCAATAACCAGTTACCACTGTGCTTCATTTAGCACTGGCTCTGGAGTAAATGCAAACTTATGCCATAATAATTTAATTTTAATCAACCATTGTGTAATTAACAGAAATGCCAATGTCCTGCCAATTTTAAACAGGACAAGCTAAATTTCCTAAAGCTGTCCCCTGTAAAGACTATCTGCCAAAAAACTAGGAGTATTGCTCTATTTGCTCCCAAGAAAAGCATTATTCACAGAATGACATTATATCATTTCAGAGCTCTGAGGGTTTTAGAGAGCTTCAAATACCACTGCTTTGAATGCCACTGAATCAGAACTTAATGGGCTTTGACCCACAGTCATCAGAGTTTACAAATCAAACACCAGATACAATGTCATTTTTATTATTAACTTTTTCCCTGATTACTAAAAACAATGCATGTCATTGTAAAAACTTAGGTATGCAAAAAAATCTACAATAAGGAAATATGTCACCCATAATAGAACCACCCGAAAATAGAACTATTAGGACATTACTGCATTTTAAATGTATTTTATCTCCAATTTTTTAATTGTATATGATACTAAAGTGTGTGTGCTTTCTTTTTACAAAATTCAGATTGTACTGGAAAACTACAACCTGAATTTTTTTTATATCACATTCTCCCAAACTATTAAATATACTTGAAAAATCTGAGTTTACTGGCTCTGTCATATGGATTTACCATAGTTATTAATGATTTTACATTATATATTTAGGTTGTTTTCTCAAGGTTCAATAGAAATTTCTGTACTTCTTTGTAGAAACTTGTAATTATTTCACTAGCTAAATTCTTAAATACCTGGGTTAGAGGATAGTACTTTTAAAGGTTATAATAGTTTACATTCTCACCAAATTTACACCTGTTCTGAGTATTATCTTGTTTAAATTAAAAACTAAGAGTCAAGCACCAGCAGAAAGACTCCAGTAGCTATAAACATGCACATATCAGACCATAAGTGATCTACCTCTCTAAATAGACAACTGAAATTTCTGTCGTGGAATTTCTGAAACAGTTTCACATTTACAAGCAGTTTTTAAAAAGCAATGTTTTCCTTCTTCTTTCCTGATGGGTGTGTGTGTGTTTTCAATGATCATCTATAACGTTCATATCAGGAAAACAAATTCTTAGGTATATATGTAAGAATATGACTTTTTAACTCCAGAGTTCTACAGATAAAGGCATTCTGAATTAGTATACTTATTTATACACACCATTCAGAATAAAACACAATAGTACACAATCAGAATATTTGCTTTTCTGTGTTTACTGGGATCCAATGAGACTCTATTTTGTGTGTGTTTGTTTAGCTTACCAAAAAGATTTTTAACAGAAAGAAAACAACACACCAGCATGGTGATAAGAGGCACTGTCTTAATGCTGTTTAAGTTTCTTTGCTCAAAATGGAGAAATTATCTTTTTCTATTAAAAATGTGTTAGAAACCCCAAAACCTTCCTTTGACCTTGCACCCTTCCCTATCTCCACCATCTGACTCCTCTACCCATCCAGACTTTTGAAAGTAGTCTACACCTGCCAAGGCCTTCACTTCTTCACCGCCCATTCAGTTCATAGTTGCAACATCGCTCCATCCCAACCATTCCACTAAAACACGGTTTGCCACAGTGATCAGTGATCTTCTTTTGAGAAATTCAGTGATTACTTTTGTCCTTATTTTAGTGGGTCTTTCTGGCAAATGTCATGCTGTGGACTATTCTCCCTTCACCAAATTCTCAACACTTGATTTTGGCGACACCACTTTCCTGATGTTCCTTAAACCTTTCTAAGCCTTTCTTGTTGGTCACTTTCGAAAGCTCCTCCTCCACATCCCAATCCATAAGCCTGGTTGTTCTCCCATTTCCTCACCACCTCTCTCCTCTTCCTGCTCTACGTGTCCTCCCCGGCACATCTCACAAACCTTTATAATTGGAACAGCTACCTGGAGCTAAGTCTCCCACACGTATACCCCCACCTAAAGCCTTAGCCTCACAAATCTAACTGCCTGTTCAGCATATTCATTGGGATCGATCAGCACAGACACTGCCAGTTAAGGCATCCCAAACTTCCCCTCTCCACATGCTTCATCTCCACCATTCTCTGGTGCTGGCACTCGTTAAGGATCCAAATTAGAAACCTGATTTCTTTCACACGACCTTCATTGAATTATAAGCTGTAAAATGTCAAGCCAACCATGGTTCAATCCAAATGTACAATCACGTTCCAGCCAACATTAGTCTGATGAGATAAAACAATGGAAAAGCAACTCAAATCCTCTCAGGGTTCTCCCAAAGAACAGCAAGTGACAAGAATCCATACACACCCAAGCATGTTGAAATGTGCTTTCCCAGCTGTCTTTATTGACTCATGTAAAAGATGATGCCTGATTCCTGACGGCTGCTGTCCACTGTCCACTGTAACCTTTCTTTTTCACTCATGCTGAAGTCCCCCAGTTTTCCTGACACCATTTCTGCTTGGAGATTCATCTTCCCCTTCTCTCTCTGACTTTTCAGTACTGTGCCGACTAACCTCATCGCTCACTGTCTTGGCCTTGTTTCTGTTTTGCCTTTACCTGCATTCTACACACACAAAAGCCCTAGGTCTGACCCAGGAAGCAAAGTTAGAAGTGAAAGATAACTTAATGTGATTCATAATTTAACATCTTCCCTTCTTCTTGTTTATTCCTTTCACATAATCAAATGTCCTACATATCCTAACTATATCATGTCCTAATATCTCTTAAATCCATCCTTTCCTCTCTAAACAAAGATCCTATGCCCAAATTCAGTCTCTCATTATCTCTCATCTGGGCCAGTACAGCAGCTCCCAGGGTTTCTCTCTGCCTCCAGTATTGTTCTCTTCAAATTCAACCTCCATTAGCTTCTCAGTTCTCTAAGTAATTCAACAATCTTAATTTTGTGCCTCACCATTCCAACACCCCTCCCCCCCAATGTTTTCCCATTTTCTGCAGCTGTTATAGCAAAGAGTCTTTCCCTGCAGGCCAACTCAAATCACTTGGTGGTGACTTCCCAAGTCTTGTATTGAGCACGTTATGAAGCCATGTCAGATGTTGACAAATGAACAATATCTCTCACTGGTAAGGGAAGAAAGAATGGCAGCCCTTATTCTGTCTCTTTGCTTTTTCTGATCCACAGATTAAAAACCAAACTCTTCTATCTTTATCTTCTGCTAGACTCATCTCTCCCTTTCCACTGAGCAGCTTTAAGTCCCCTCCTGCCTCATGCTGTTGCCAGAATCAGTGCTTTTGCTGAAGAGTTATCGCTGTGTGAAATGCCCCCACCTGCCTCCATACTCCCTTCTTCTGGCTAACTTTATCACATCATTTGAGATTCAGGCCAGAACGCACATCCCTTATGAAATCCTTACTGACCTCCAGCCCCGGCCAAGCTTAGGTAAGGTATTTTTTCTGTGTGTGCCTTTTGAACTCCAAGCTTCCCTCTATCATACCATTTTATGCATCTGCCCCCACCTCAACTAGGCTGTCAACTACTTGAAAATAAAAACCATTTCTTACCCAACTTTGAATTAATTCCCACGGCTACCTTATGCAATGTCCGACACAGAATAAGTCTTTGAAAAAGATTAGTTGATAATGGATTAAAGATGGTTGCAAATTGTCGTGCTCCCTCCAGGGCCCTCAAAGATGGGGTCTATTTCTCCACCTCCTTGAATCTGGACAGACCTGCAACTGAATAGACCAGTAGAATAAGGTAGAATTGACTCTTGCTAATTCTGGGCCTAACCTGTAAGAGTATTGGCAACTTCTACTTTTTCCCTCTTGGAACCCAGCTGCCAAGCTGCAAGGAAGTCCGAGCAGCCATGGGAGGGCCACGTGGAAGATAGCCACCACCTCTGGATGACAGCCTTAGCTGGCTACGGTGAACATTCAGTACCAACTTGCCAGCCATGTGAATGAGCTTTCTTGAAAGTGGGTCCTTCCTCCCCCAGTAGCAGTAAGCCACCCAAATTACATCAAATGATGAGCTTGCCTACCAAGTTCTGATCAAATAAAAAAATCAGAAACAAACAAATGAGTGTTATTGCTTTAAGCCACAACATTTTAGGATGGTTTGTTATTCAGCATTAGATAAAACAGTGTGGTTCTGTTGACTAACATCAGAGTCTTTGATTGTGACTTTCCCTCTTCTGTTAATTGTATTGCTTTCTTTCACTTAACTTCTTTATACTTCAATTTTCTCTTGTTCAATTTTTGATAATATGCCTGGGTGATTAGTTAGGATGATTTCTGAGTATTATAAAATGTGATGGAAAAATACACATGTGTGTATGGTTTCCTACATTCTATCAAAACAATAAACATTTTTCATTAGGAAGATATACTTTTTCAAAGACTTGTCCAAAAACATACCAGGTTGTCTTTTGGCAATAAGCAGGAATTTATTAGAGAGAAATATAAAGGCATCTAAGAGCTCATATGCCTCAAATATCCCATTCTGGTCAAATATGTTGGCTGTGTTGTCTAACTCAGTGAATAGACTACTTTATAAAGGTAATCTGCCTAATGCATCCAGCCATGTCAACTAGGAGTGCTAACCAGCTCATTTCTGTCTTTTTGAAGCACCCCAGCATACGGAGCTCTAAGAGCCGATAAGGTCTGGGAACTTTAGATTTAGCTGTGAATAAGAGAGATGAGATCTGTTCTCACAGACTTGAAATTTTAAGGGGATGGGGGGTGACACAGTCAATTAAAAAATGACTGAACAAGATAATTTCAGGTACTGCTGTGAAGAATATATAACCCAGTAAGGTGCTAGTCTGGGGGGTTACTTTAGATCTGTTGCCAAGGGAAGGCTCTTTGATCAGGCACCCTGCAAAGATAAGCCACCCCTGTCACTCTCAGCCTGGTCTGACAAGGAGGGACTGAGAAAAAACAAGCAGAACGCTCTTGTGTAATATGCTAAAAGCCTTTCTGATGGCTGTATGAACAGGAAATAATCTTAGGGAGATTCTT
Source organism: Smutsia gigantea (assembly GCA_032199065.1). Classification (NCBI taxonomy): domain Eukaryota; kingdom Metazoa; phylum Chordata; class Mammalia; order Pholidota; family Manidae; genus Smutsia; species Smutsia gigantea. The sequence goes on from JAVSCE010001220.1 coordinate 40,347, forward strand.
TTGATGTAAACTGATTCCTTTTTTATTTTTTCCCACTTCTTCTGGTTGGAGCCAGGAGAGCTGTCAGGGCCCTGGATTTCAGGAGCAGGCCCAGTGAATTATTAGTCTCCTAAGGCTCACATAACAAATTACCACAAACTGGGTGACGTGGAACAACAGAAATTTACCCTCTTACAGTTTTGAAGGCTCAAAGTCCAACTAAAGTTGCTGAAAGGACCATGTACCCTCTGAAGGCTCCAGGGAAGGATACTTGTCTGCCTCCTCACAGCTTCTGGTGGTTACCATCCCCCGTGTTCCTTGGCTTGTGGCGGTATGATTCTAATCTCTGTCCCAGTCTTCACATGGCCTGCTTCCCTATGTCTTCTCTGTGTCTCTGTGTCCAAACTCCCTCTTTTTATAAAGACATCAGTTATTGAATTTAGGTTAGGACCTACCCTAATCCAAGATGAGCTCATCTTAACTTGATTAAATCAGCAAAACCCTATTCCAGGTAATGTCATATTCACAGGTTCTGGTAGATATGAGTTTTGAAAAGACACCATTCAACCCACAATAGACAGAATCAACTGAAATTCTCATCCGTCAGAGGAGATACACTCTGGCAACTTGATGCCATCCAGGAACTGAAGAGGAAGGCAGCTCTTGAGAGGCATGGCCTGTGAAGTCTTGGAGCAACGTTATTTGCTGTACAATTTTAAGTTTGCTTGCAGTGTTAATAACCCCTTATGTTATCTTCAAGGTTTAAGTTAAATCTGTTAAACCACTAGAGCCTCCCAGGAAGTGCTTCAGGAAATGGAGAAAGTAGTTGGGTCCCTGGTTAAGTAAAGTATGTGAGATCACAGCAGCAGCCCAGAGAAGCAATGGCTGCATAGCAAAGATTGATGCACAGTCTCAGTGTGAGATGACAGTGAAAACCAGGGTGACCTGGGTATCCCCAGAAATGCCTGGAGACAGAATCTTTAATGTTCATGTGCATTCACCCAACAACATTCATCGAACACCAGACATACGTCAAGTACTTGTTAGTGTTGGAAATAAAATGCTGAGTGATAGATGATGGGCATCTGCTCTTGAGAATTTCATCATCATCAAGGAGGATGAGACTCTGAAGGGTGCTGTTTGGATATAAAGGGACATGTGATCCTAGAAAGCTGAGTTGAGGACATGTGACTTACACTGACTATAAAGTGATTGATAATGGGACAAACGTTTGTCGACCGCCTTCCACATGCCAGGCTCTGGCATTCAGAAGCAGCGTTCTCCTTGCTCCCTACTTCAGTTCCCTCTTTACTGTTCCACGTAATTGTTACATGTAACAAATCTAAAAGACACTGATGTCCCTGTGACCAGCCCGAAATAATTTCTTTGACTGGGGTGCTTCATTTGGAAATAGTATCAAATATCATGCACCCGATTACTCAGCATTGCAGTCTGAAAAACTCCAAACTGATGCCTCCACGTCCTTCCCTTTAACATCTATTTAAAACCCTATGCCATGGCACAAAAACATACAGCACAGTGTCTAAGACAACATAGGCATTCATTCATTTACAGTCACTGAGCCACTACTATGCACCAGGCAGGGGGAGAGGCCCTGACTAGATGTTAGTTTCCTTGTCTTTCCTAATTTGCTTGTTGGTTATTGCGATGAGTTTCATATAAAAGTTTGATAGCACATTCTGATAAGTGACCTCATTATAATTTAGCCAAAGAAAGAATCACTATAGTTGAAAATTTCAGAAAAGTTATGTCTCCTCAAGATCTTATAAGAAGCCATCTCCAGCTCTTCTTTAACTTGGAATTTCCCTCCAGACACAGTTCCTGTTTGCAGTGCTCCTGTCTTCCCTTTATTGCCTTCTCCTCTGACCTCCCACTGAAGACAGACACTCACTATTAAGTGCAGCCAACTACACATCATCTGTAATATTTACCTCTGCAAAAAAGTTACATGAGAAATTAACATCTATCTTGTAAGAGCTTCTAGAAATGAATGCCTAGGCCATCACTTGTGAAACATGCCTGACGTGACTCGGTTCAGTTTCCTTTTGCAATTATGGGCACCATGATATTTTGAAGAAGAGAGCACAGTGTGGTGAAAGACCATGGGCTCCTGGAGTCAGGTTTGGCTTTGAGTCCCTGCTCTTCCATTTGCTGCCTGAGTGAACATAAACAAGATTACTTAATTTTCTCAGCTGGAAACCATGGCTACATTTTGGGACTAGAGTGAGAACTAGGGACAAACTATAAAAATTTTCTGGCAAAAACTAGGCACTTCATTCACGGAAGCTATTACTATTATTCTAGTCATGTCCAGTAATTTACATAATCTCTTGCATCTATTTATGGTTTCTTCTGACATTTCCACTTTTGCCCTCTTTGAATGTACTGGTGAATATAAACCTAGTGTCTTCGAAATGCAAAAGGGAAAATTACCCAATTCAGATTGCATTACACAAAAGAGTGTGATGGAATTGAAGCTGTGAAATATTAAACAGATTAACTACCATGGGCAGTTAGTGAGGTCATAGGCCTAAAATAATTTGGCAGAGCTAAAACAGACTAGCACAAACAGACTTCTGAATTGGCACATAGCACAAAAGGTAGTTCTCTTTATGCCCAAATATAGATGTTGACTCATGCGGTCTGGGGAAACATCTGAGGAAAAAAAGTGATATCATCCAAGAAGGCAGGATGACATCATTTTGCAAATGTTTCTTGTCTGTCTGGTTTTTGGCATCAGACCTTTCTGGCTCTTATTTCTCATGATTTCCATCAGTTGCCCTTAAATACTACCCTCCTTGAGGGAGGCAACATCAGCTCCTGCCTATCTTTAAATTTCCTGTACGTTATAAACATTTTTCCATGTCTGAAAAAATATCTGGTTTCCACTCTGCTCAAAACTGGTCTTAAGAGAGCCACTAAAAATAGTTAAGTTGACCAATCCAACAGGTTCTTTTTCATTTCTTTCCCACAGGAACTGTGTACAGTGGTTGACACTGCTGACCAAGTCCTTCCTCTTCCTTTCCTCACTCTTTGCTTCTTCGTGCTTGTCTCATGATTGTCTTAGTTCTGAAGATCACTTCTTATGAACCTTCCTCACTTACTTCTCTTCTACAACTCACCCGTAGATGTTCTACAAAGCCATCATTCCAAGCTCTTCTCTGGCCACAAGCTCCTTTGGCAAGCTTAACTCCCAGCTTCCCCAATCTCCACCACCACTTCCGCAATGACGTTCTTAAAACCAAACTTGTTCAGGTCACTGTCCCAACTAGGAACCTTCCCTTTTCATCACTGCTTTCAGGATAAAGCATGTTCTAAGAAGACTGTCAAGCCTTTCAGAATCTGGCCTTAGCAAACCGTTCGAGCCTCATCTCCCACCCCTGAGCTTCTCAGCTCACACTGTTTATCTCTCTACCCCATCTCTAAAAATATTGCAGATCCTCCAAGATCCAACTCAAATGCCACGTTTGCTAAGTCTTCCTTAACACTCTCCTTGAACTGTAGCAGAATTAGTGGCTTCCTCACAGTTTCCATGACATTTTGTACATACCACATTTTATTACTGTCTGTTCTATACTTATTTGTCTGTTCCTTTAAATGGTAACTTCTTGAGAGCAGTGAAAATTACCTCTTTTTCTTATTATTCATACTACCCAGCATAGTACCTTGCAGATAATTACATCTTCAATAAATATTTCTTAAATTTAACTGAACTTATTTTTCAAAGATCATTTTTCTAATTGGGTTCATTTGTTTTGCTACTTATTTGAGAGAAAGAGAAAAATGCAGTCTCTGCCATGAACTAAATGTATTTTAGACCATATTTAGGCTTTTGTGCAAAATTCTTTTCCACACTGTCTATATAATTAAACTGTATGCAAAAGAAAGGCATTTCATGCTTTTTTATGCACAATCAACTTCCAGGTCAGTGAGATTCCAATGCACAATCATCAGAAAGAAAGAACCAGAATGCCTCAGCTACTCTGCAAATAAAGGACCTATTCTATTAAGTTGAACAAACTCTTCTAGGACACTAGAGCATCATTTAGTAAATTTCTTCTCCTAGGAGATTAAATAGGCCTGCATATATGTTGTAATATATGCACATAAGGTCTAATTTTGTTCAGCAAAATAAATGGTTACTTAAAACTAAGACTGGATCAACTCAAATATATCATGTAATCAGCCCAGACAGAAATAAAGCTCATTATAGTGCTCTATTCAGTCAAGATTTACTTCATCAATAATCTCTGTATAGGAGTATCTAGTGGAGTTGTTTAGCTCAGGATTTCAAAAAAAAGCAACAGAAAAATCTATTGTAAGTGACTGAATGTCCATTGATTAATAAGGATGCATAAAACTTACAACATATATGTATTTTCTTTAAAAATCATGGGTAACAAAACATATTGTGCAATAGCACGTATATGTCAAGCACTGGCTCTATATTTCACATGGATTATCTCATTTGCTCACAATTACCCTATTAACCTCCATTTTACAGATGAGGAAACTGAAGGTCAAAAGGTCAAGTAACTTTCTTATGTCAGAGCTACTGAGCAATGAGCTAGGAGCCAAAGACTGAGTCTGACTCCAGTAGATTTAGAGGATATCGAGACATTTTTGTTGTCAGTTACTAGCACCTGTTTATGAAGGGAATGGTGACAACCCATAAGCAGTGTGGATAAGGAAATGTGGCCAGTCAGGTCTTAATCTTTACGCATCTTCTTCTGGCCCAGTCTTAAGAACTGAGTCTCTATCAGTCATATGAACCAAAGACTTTATTTCTTTCTGAAGTGGAACTGGGAGTGGGAAAGGGGGAGATGCCAAGGGAGTTAAATTACATGAATGCGCAGTTTCCTGCCCACTCCTCAGGCTGTAACTATGTGCGGATAGGTGGAGGCTGTGCTCAAAATCCCCGAGGTCCTTCACAGTGGGTCTGACGGCCTCTCAGCAGAAACAATTCTTCCTTTGCCTGGATCGCTCCTCCACCTTCCCAGGGGACCTCTAGCCTGGCACTCAGGAGACTATTACAGGCTTGTCAAGCACAGCCAACTACTTCACTTTTATAGACATTTCTTCTTTTCCCACTATCTCCTGGAAAAATGCTCGCATATCATTTTTTAGGTGGAAGAGCCAAAATTTTAATTACTTATCAAACTATTCCATTCTCAACAGAATTCTTGAAAACAGTGTTGTGCCCTTCTACTTTCAGGGTACCTGAAAACACTTTTTTTCAATTGCCTATTCTTATACTCCTGGCATAATCAGTCTGTCCTTAGAAAGGTGGCATCCTACATTACATCTCGAAGAATAAGTGTTACTATCTCTCAAACAGATTACTTTGAGGCTATTTAATTAATTAATTAATTTTTTATTTTTCTTAATATAATTTATTTTATTATCATTAATTTACAATTACATGTGCAATAT